>JAWWML010024296.1:58032-117885 GCA_035047165.1 Ormyrus rosae
TGATTTAATAATGATTCCTTTAAGTTCATTTACAACGTACTTTAGAAACCAATATTTCCTGACTATTAAAAGAAATGCTCCTTATAAAAATCTCCGAAATCCCGACAAAAAAATCTGCGCTCAATCGACGCTGCACGATTCCGTTCTGATCTTCGCTTCCGCGCAACCTCGCAGCAGCAGCAGCATTCTGACATCGAGGCTCGGCGGAGCGGAAAGACAGACGGATAAACGGCGGCGTCGGCGACCGACTGACTGCGTGACCAACTAAACTGTCCGTCTCCCTCTCCTACATGTCTCCCCGGCTTCTCGGACACGTCGCCGTGACAGTGCAACGAGTGGCCGCGACGGCGCGGCGCAGTCAGCTGACGCCGAGCTATATGCACCTGCCCGACGCGGCGGCGGCGGCGGCCCGCCGGAGGTTAATCTCTCCGACGAGAGCGTGCAAGTGCGGTTTAATGAGCAGCCCGCCGAATCTTGCGAGCGTCTCTGATCGGCGTTTGATGGCCTCGAGAGAGAGAGAGAGGAGGGTTCATCAACAGTTTTCGAGGCGATGATTGATCGGAGCTAAATTGAGAGGAGGAACATGGAGGTTTGGCGATGTCGGGGGAAAGTTTTTGAAATTGGAGATTGGTCGGTTGTGGAAGTAACGCGAGTTTTCTTTGGTTATTGGATGTAAATATATATAAATAAATTTTATTGTGAATAAATCATGACGTGCATTTTTAAATACTTAAATATAGAAATAAATTATATTTTATTTATTTATATAATTGCTAAATTTTGACAAACTTTTTATAAAAATAACCTTCAATCCTAATTATCCTCGAACTAATAATCTTTTTGAATAAATTGTAGCAACAAGAATCACGCAACACTGTAATTTCCAAAGCTGCGTAGTTCAGAAATCGTACAATGATGAATGAAAATTGTTGGTAACAAAAAAAATGACATAAGCTTCTTTTTGCGGCAATATAGTTAGCTAAAAAAAAAAAACGGTTCTAACGCGACTTAAAATTATTGCACTGTTTCGTGTAACGTTCTTTTTTAGTACTTAATAATAACAGAGAACGGAAACAAGAGCAAAAAAGAAGCTTAAAAATACGGTTAAAATATGACACGTGCAGGAAGTTTAAATAATAGAAAAGGTCAGTGCAAAAATAAAATTGAAAAATGGCTAAGATTTTTTGTGGGAAGCGGTGCAAAAGATTCGGCGCGATAAGTATTTCCAAATTTATGTGGTGTCATATTTAACGGTTGTCCATCTTCCTGAAAGTTTGATGAAAGACTTGAAAGTTATATTTAGCGATTTATGCGTTAAAGTTTTAGCAATAAACACCGAAGCTATATGCTAAAAGACAGTTTCGTCCACTCTTTGTTTTCAGAATTTACGATCGTAAGACTCTACAACATGTAATAGAGATTTTGATATTGATACTCTGATTAATTGGCATAAAATTCATGCATCGGAAGCTGAAAACTTTATTTAATGCACGAAAACATGAAAATTAATTTCCTTCTGATCAGGCATAAATGTAAATTTCACTTTGCCGAAATCCATTAAATAATAATCATATATATCCGCAGATTTACTACACATAAATTTTATTCTTCACCTTCTAAAGAAAATTTTTTATGCTCTAAAGGATAGTGTAAGTTACATAGTTTCCCTTTTAAGGGAAGATTCTCCATTACGTTGACATCCAACGGTGCAGTAAATTAAACCTTTTTTAAATTCTGCCTTTTATCCTGCGTTTATATAGTACAGCGAATCCATTACTTTGAAAATGAAAATGAATGCACTATAATAAAGCACAATACCACACTTTTACAATAAACTAAAGTCTTTCGAGAACGTTACGATTCAGTTCAGAGCTGAACAAAAAAACAAACAAACAAAAAACGAACACAATAAATAACCTGCATTTTTCCAAGTCTCCTCTCATTCAAAAGTAAGCCTCCGAATCCCTCTAAAAAAAAAGTCAAAACTCGCTAAAGTAAGGAACGCAGTCAAACAAGCCACCCCATTAGCCTCTCATCAGCCCTCTGATTTACCGCCTCGTTCGCCGTCCACATGAACTGTGCAGGCAATAAGCCCCACACTGGCTCCTACACCAGGCGCACGACTGATTAGTTTTAATTAAAGCTCAAACAGTCGTAAAGGACGTCCGACAAAAGCGAAAGTACTTACGGAGAAAAAGGCAGGCCTCTCGTCGTCGCGCGCTTGCGCCTCACCGCCCGAAAGCTCCCGCTCATGCGCCGACGACACCCCCTCCCACACCGGAGCAGCGATTTTTCCCGGCCGTATCTTCACCTCTCTCGGCCTTCCTCGGCCCGGAGCTGCCGCCTTACAACGTATAACGCGCTCCCGGTTATAGTGATTCTCGTCCGGCGCATATATATAAGCCGCCCCGCGCGTTATTCGTCTCCTCCGGCGGCGTCGCTGCTTTTTCTTTCCCGCGATGCGCGCCGACGGAGGAGTTGTTTATGCGACTTTTTAACGGTGCGAGGACGCGCGCTTTACCTTCGAGTGATGTGGAAATCTAGTTTAGTCGGGGCTTTTGTTTCTTTTTTTTGCCTCCTGAATTTATCAAGTTTTTTTTCGGGCAGACTCTTTCGAGATGAGAGTTGAAAGCTGCGCTGAGTATTAAGTAATTAGAAGGTTAAGTCACTTTGGCCGGGATGCTGAGATGTAAATAAGGTTGGGATTTCGGTTGAGGTTTGGCGTAGAACAATGTAAATTTGACGTCGTTGAATAGAAAAACGTGAAAAACTTCGCGAATACAAAGGTTATTATTTCGCAGACAGAGTTTATTAATTTTTGGTAATGAATTCTGGGGTTTCTACGTAACACACAAATGCATCCAAACGAACGAGGATGATAAAAAGCTTTAAAATGTATATATCTGAAGCTTCCAATATTGTTATTTAGAAGAATGAAGACTAATTTACACCGTAATTTAAAGTTTTGATTATTATCCTTTTAAATTCGGGTCAGTGCTTTTTAAATGTAATCAAACTGCCTGAGCTTTTGTTTAAGAAAGTGCTTGCCAACTATGTTTGTAGGCCAAAGCTCATAGAAATAACATCTGATAACTTTATGATCCGCACTCGCAAACTTTTCTTATTTACCAATGATAAATTCTCAGACAAAATGTTAATCCGTCATAACTCTAAGCTCCGCGAGTATACTCCAAATGCATGAATATTGTATACAGAACTTCCTGAAGCATTTTAACGAATCAGCGGATATCAAACAATGACTGATAATCGAAGAGCTCAAGATTCAAATACTGCTAGAAATAGAATGGAAAGAGCGACGTAAATTGAAATCACCCAAAAACATTTCAATTTTTTCGAATTCCGTCGAAGCAAACAGCTTTATTGTTAAAAACAAAAAAAGCAGAAATAAATTAGCGCTTGCCTATCGTTTCATTAAAATTTTCGCCATTTCCTTCGTCTCCCGGCCGCGGCGGAATAATCCATACGCGCGGCGCACAATCAACCCTGGCATAATTCAGGGGAAATAAACAAAAGGGAGGGGCTATAAATTTTCCGGCGCAACAATAAATATCGCGCCGCTGTTGGGGAATACATTCTTAACGAGACGCACCGCAAGGTATATATGCGCGGAACGGAGGCTCTCGTCGGGCTGCCTCGCATACTTTTCGCGCCCTTGTTTCGCGTTTTTTCTTTCTCCTCCCCCCCCCTCCCCCTGGCGAAGGGAGACAGGAGGTTTATGAATGGATTTTGCAAAGTGAAGCCGAATGAGTTACGACGTTATATTGTTTCGGAGGCTCGGTGCCGCGCGCGCGCCTGCGCGGTATATATTCTAATGCATATAGCCGACTTGCCGCGAGAGTCACTTAACTTGTAATCTAAATTCTTCGACGGATTTTTCTACGAAGGAAGAGGCCGGGGGGAATTTTTTCTCCTTTCTGCTTATGGAAATCAGGTCGAATAACTGGGCTGCGAATTTTTCGAGTTTGCAATTTTGAGGAAAAATTGGAGGCGATGACGGTGCTGAGCTTTGCCTTTTCTTGCGGGGCAATTACAAGGTGACATGATCGGGTGAAAGAAAGTACTGGTTTCCCGATTTTATAAGCCAATCAAAAAGTAATTTGAAGGTATAATTCATATACAAAATTGGACGTAGGTTCGAATCCGTCCGTTAGTCCGAAATTTTCGGAAACATTTCAAAAAAATGTTTGACGGATTTTTCGTTAGCGGGAATCGAACTCGTCGGCCGCAATAATACGACGGAAAAAAACGAAAAGTAAAAAATACGCGTTCAAAAATAACTAAATAAAAAAAAATTGATAACCCAAATTTTATTTGTACAATATATATTGTAATATATAACAGACGAAACATTTTTTATATTATTTATGTATAATATTCACTTGGATAATATTAGAATTCAGTAATGTATTTGATATACTAACTTTTAGGATCAACTTTTTTCGTCAGTTTTTCCCCCAATGTCTCAAAATATCGACAATTAATCGCTTAATCATTGCAACAATATTTCATCCAAAGCAGCAATCTGCACCATCCCAAAAAGCCGCGGGTTTCGCCGTAAAAACATCCCGACCAAAAGTCCCATCGGCTAAAAATCGCGAAATAACGTCCGTCGTATCTGCTTCCCGCGCAAACAGAACCGGGCTTCCCTCGACGCGAGAGAGAGAGAGAGAGAGAGAGACGAAAGCTCGCTCGCGCGCGGGGAGTTTAAACGGGCGAGAGAGACTGCCGGGGAAATCACTTTTTCTTGCGCTTAGCGGCAATTAAGTTCGCGCGAGAGCTCGTTAAAATCCCTCCGCGCGACGGAGGCGCCGACGATAAAAGAGTCGGTGCGCTCGGCGACGAGGGCTAATTCGAGCGTTTCGCCGTCTCTCGCTCCCGCGCGTCCCTAACCGTCCGTTCCCGCGGCGCGTACACAATTTTTCACTTTCGCAATCCAGGCTGGAATTGCCGCCGATGTATAGTTTCGGGTCTTTTTGCGAGGAGTTTCCTCGCTAAGTTTTACCCGGGAAGGATGCTTGTTTTTGACGCTGGGAAATGCCTTTCGTTTAATTTGAACTTTTTACGATTTGATTGAAAATTAGCTGTTGATTTTATTAGTTTTCTTTTCTGTTCGATAAAGGATAAAATTACGGTACGTTTATACATTTGCTATCGTTCTATCGTTACTTTTCACTTCGTTGCTTCGTGATATTTATCAAACAATAATCCATTTTGAAGACAGTGAAATACATTTTTAATTATAGGTCAAAATATATTATCAACAACAAACCAAAAAATTACAGATTATGAATTTAATCTTAAATGGAAAAAAGATCTTGTATTTATGCGTCAATTTAGGCATCACGATATTTATTTGTCGGACATAAAATTCAATATTTTGCAGAAATCTAGCAATTGTTATATATTTTCACAATCAATAACACATTTCGATCTAATTGAGATTCCAGGGCTTGCTGCCTTAGATGCTAGAAAAAGTGTTCCCCTTTTCTCCCCTTTTTACTTATTTTAAACTCGCTAAGCGCTTGCGAAACGGTGACACGATCCGCACCGTCAACTTCCACCGCTCGTATCAAATAGTCCGCCGAAGTTGACTCCTTCGAAGGGTGTTCCTAACTAACCGAGCAGATACGCCGGGCTCTCTTCCCACTACAGGCGTTTGTTTCTTTCTTAGGCTTTGCTTTTCCGGATTTTCGTGCTTTGTTTATATAGCCGCAATTTTTCGTGCTTGGCTAATGTAGGAATTTTATTTTGCCAAGTCAAGGCTTGGTTTTCACTTTATTTTTATCACCCAGGCTTTTAATTTATTTACAGATAATTTCATTCTTATGCCCTATTTAATTTTACGAAAATTATATCTACTTTTAATTCTTTGCCATCTTGGGTACAATAAATGTACGCGCATCGATTAAAAGAGTCGCATTGTCTTCGTCATTTTTACTTATCCAGAAAATTCGGAGAGTTCTCGCGTTCAAATTGAGATTTCTTCAGCTGCCAGAAACAGCTGACTCTCGCGATCGCCGGTGGAGCTGCTTTTTATTGCCATCGTGCAGCGCTATACGGCGATGCGAAATATTTCGGCAGCAGACTCCTTTTAGCACCTCTCTCTCTCTCTCTCTCTCTCGCTCTTTTATTCGCTTATTTTCTAAACTCCCGTGTCGTTGGCATGTCAGGCAAAATTGACTCGTCGACTTTTTTATTTGCCCTTTGTGGTTTTACTTTTGTTTGTTTATTTTCGGGCACTGCTGGGTATTGGGTAAAGATTGCAGAGGGAAGATTTTTACGAAAATATTTTGTATTTTTGAATGAAAATTCTGGAGATTCGAATCTACCGTTTATATAAATATTGTAGATTGTTGAATTAAATTTTTAACAAATCCTGTGTATAAAATAGAATATTTTAATAAAATAGTTTCAGTGAAAGGTGCAAAGCTTAATTTGAACTATTGCGTCGTAATTTTACATACATAAATCTTATTACAATTTATCGTCAATTTCTAAGTGAATATTTATACTGCAACGAAGCATAAAATAACTTTCGTTTTCGCAAAATAACTTTTCATCCACCGTTTACATCGAATTGAATTATAACCCTCCCCAGTTCCATTTCAATTCTCCCCCTTTCCAGCTCGAAACCCCCCCGTCCGAGATCTCCCATCGTTTGCCCGTCCACCGATAATCCGATTTCCTCCGCGGCAAGGGCTGATATCCCTCTCGCGTTTTTCGCCCAGCGGCGGCAGCGGCGGCGGCACCTGCTGCACTCCGTCGCCGGCGGCGCACTTCAATCGACCTTGCGGGAGGTGCAGTCGCGCGAGTGACCCGCGCGCAGTTACTCGTCGGGGGAGCCGTTCTCTCTCGCGGCCATTCAATATTAGGACAAGTGGCTGTCTTTTATGAGCATTTTATTTGCCCTTTTTATTCCGGGCCGCGAGCGTATAGGGGCCGCACGCGTGTCCTTGTTTCGCTCTTTCTCTCCCGCTTCTTTTTCTTTTTCTTTTTTTTCTCTCTCTCTCTCTTTGCCCTCCGTCGACTGACGAGGAGCTAAGAAATTGAAGTGCCCTCGCGCGCAGCCGTTTTTATGCCTTTTTACGGAATACACTTACTCGAGGATTTCTTTTCGAGCTCTCTCTCCCCGTGTCTCCCTCGCTCTCTTCCCTCTTCGGGTTTTATTCAGGGATATAGAATGTCGAGGGTTTTCCGTGGGAGGGGTAGTGCATTAATGCGCGCTGGGCGGGTTTAACCGCGGCGTTTTGTTCGAGCTGCTTGAGTGCGGGGCTCGGTATCAGTCGTGGACGTTGATGGGTTTGATAAATAGTTAAGCTTTATTTGGTTGGGAAGTGAAATTCTCGAGTACTCGAGTCAGAGTTAATGTGAATATTCGTTGAGGAGAAACTAATTGTCGCGAATTATGAAAGCTTTAAAAATTCGTTATTTCGAACCGAATACTTTGGAATTTATCGACGTATTATTAAAGATTTACAATTTCAAAATGCCACCTATACTCGGAATCATAAATATTAATAAATATTACAATTTGAGTAAACAGCCCGCATGACATGTAAATTTAGAGATGTTTAACAATTCCATAAATTAGTATTAAAAGATGACCAAGTCGATTTATTTACCATCTCAAAAATACTTACCACTTCGTTCATCCTCAGAATCAAAACCCGCGGCAGCACTCGCGTACCTGGCCGCGGCTGCAGGCATTCCCGCGCAATAAAAGGCCTCCCTTATCCGGCGCTCGCATGAGTGCAGCTCGGCGCGGGAGAACGGCACGCGGCCGAAACCCCGATTGGATTATCGGGCTTCCGTCTCCGCTCCCCGCGCGCGCAGGTGTTCCGATGATTTATAAGCGCGCGACGCGGCGGCGGCGGCGGCGGCCAGAATTATCGGGAACAATTTTACTCGACGGGGCAAAAATGCGGAAGGGAAAATCGCGCGCGCGCCGTCACCCGGACGCCTGGTCTATTTTTCTTCCGGGGGAATTATGCCTCCCCCCGACGCTGTTTATCCTTTTTTCCACCCACCTCCCCTCCCCCCGGAGGCCGCGGCTCTTTTTGTCGAACGGACTCTAATTTATCGGTTTTTTATGCAACCAGACACCGACGGAGAAAAATGTCGGGATTCTCTTTTTGTGCCGAGGCTATAAAGTGGACGTCGAGTGCTTTATGCGAGGGGGTGACATATGCAGGGGATGCGGATTTTTCAGTCGATAGGTGCTGGTTGATATGCTGGGTATCCGCGGTATTTCGTTTTTCTAGATTCTATTGGCTACCGACCGGATTAATCAATATTATACTTACATGTATCGAGGGGGAAAGAAGAGATGCGTACCTGTAACAGAAAAGAGACTACTTTAATTATCATAGCGATGCCGGGCTTATAGTTTTTTTGCACGGAATGCCCGTGCTTAAAAACGACGCGTTATTATAAAAATGTTCTAACGAGAGTATTATGGAGTATTGAAAGGTTGATGCTATTAAAAAAAGTAAACTTCGCATTCACTGAAACACGGTTTGAAACGAAAAATTTTAATTGCGGCTTCGTATGTAGGTCGCGAAGTTGCATTGTCCTCCTAACATTTTGCATTGGCTCCAGTTTCCAACGCGCGGAAACTTCGTTCAAATTAATAATTTAATTTTTTGTGCTCCTTCGAAATGTAAATGTCGCGAGCGTATTGTTTGCAAAAGAATGCGAGGAATAAAATCGTATTTATCCTGGTAGAAACTGACGTTCGCCGCATTTCTCAGGTACAAAAAAGAGCAATGTAATATTTTTCTTTCCGGCGGAAAACAGAAATTTATTTGACGCGAATTTACGTTAATACGGAGGGTATACTGTTATTGCACTTACATTTACTGAATAATAAACTTATAATGTAATACAATTACGAATTGGTATATTTATAATAAATAATCAACGACTAAATTTAACATGCGATGCAAATAATTATTCAATTTGAAAACATTCTTTTTAAAAACGTAATTCCGGAAATGTAGACTGCGCAATTATTTAGTAGTAAATAGTCAACAATTACTTTTTACGATCGAAGATTAGCCACAATTGCTTTGTAGAAGAAACTTCAAATGATTGGATTGTTGAAGCACTGTGTAATTTGTTTGTGCAAGAGTGATTAATAAGAAATGTGCAGGGAATTTTCTGCAAATAGAACAAGAATTTAATATTTTTTTTTAATCCGATTTTAGAATATAATTCGATAATAATCCGTAATGACGTAATAAAATTAGAACAATAGTACTACTGACCCGATGTATAGTCTGCTTAATTAATTATATTCAAAGACGTCCTCAATTAAAATGGAATAAGTACAAAGGAATGAACTTCATAAAATAATACTTATATAATTGGTTCATTGAAAGAACCAATCCACTATAATTTAAATGAAGTCAGGGATATTAATGCCTTAATTAAGAGACTTGCGCATCTTAAACAAATGTAATTAATGTAATTGGAAAGCTGGGACAAATAGTTTGAATGCCTCGTTCATAAGTCACTGTAAAATATCAGGAACATTTTATTTATATTCACAAAAGTTACGACTTGTTACTCATTAATTAAATTAAATCTCTAACGCCGCCAATAGAATGGTTTTACACAGAGAATTTTCACGAAAAACGTTTCGATATGAAAGTTAACGATACAGGGAAACACTCATTGTTTAGGTTTGATTAAAATTCAAAGTTCAGTTAAATAAAATTCGTTTCCAGAATTACTTTTTCTCTACTCTAGACACTTATCTATATTTCACGAGATCGCATCTACCCTCGCTATCGGAAACGTACGTCATTTAATCTTAGTCGTCGCTGAATTAAACAGTCGCGGACTAATGAAGCTAACTTCGAGCTCTCGCCTCACTCGCGTATATTGGAAGAACGAATAAAAAATTCGAGAGCCCCGCCAATCGGGAAATTTGCATGGACATCAAATTGCTCATCCCCGTCGTCGAATATACATCTCGGCTCGGGAAACAACGAAAGGAGCTCCTCGAAATCTCCATCGCGAGATTTTCGCCCGGTGAAAAGTCGGATTTGAGGGCGTCGGGATTCAAGGCCTCGAGCATTAGCATAGTTGCGTGTTTTATTCCATTCTGTCTTCGAGGGGGGGGGGGGGGCAAGCCCCTCGAGGGGTCCCTTTTTCCGAGTCGCTCGCTGATTAACGGACGTTTCGCGTGTCAATAACGACGAGGAGAAAGCGATCTTGATCGGTGCCATTAGTCGCGAGAGAGAGGGATTTTCCCACATTTTTTTTTGTTCACGGCTGGGGATCGGATCGCGCGAATTTATCTTTATGGGATTTTTTTTTCAAAGCCGTTCAGGTCGGTATTGAATGCTTTTGATTGGAAATCTTTGGGGGCTCTTTTTCTTATTTTTTTATCTGATCTGGGAATGAATATTAAAATTCGTGGCGTTTCGTTATCGTTATGTTTACAGCTGTATTTACATAAAAGTTAATAAATGAAGAATAAAATCTTTGTACAAAGTGTACAAAGTTTATTTCAACTTTTTATTACTTTAAAAAAATATACAATTGATCTTTTAATTTAGGTCAAACCGAATTTTCAAGAATTATTCTAACGAAACTTCGTTTTATGTAACGACCCATTTCGCGAAATATTTTCTGATCAGTATGAATTATTTATCAGATTAGATTACAAATTGTAAAAGTTAAATATTCGCAGAGCTGGTTGAAATTATCCGAATATTCCTGAACGGTCAGCCGATAAAAGAAAGGGTAATAACGCTCGAAGAAACTGAGCGGAGCCTTTTCTTGCTACACTGATCACGTCTTGCCAAGCTTCGAAAACCTGAGCTTGTTTTTATGACTCCGAGTGTATGCAATGCTGAAATTGCTTCGCAAACATTGTCACTTGCATCTTACTTGGATTTATTTATTAAATAAACTTGTACTTTCGAGACTGTGTTTTAGTAGCTTTTTATAGTTCAAACTTTGAAGTTCCATGAAGAAAATTTGAGGTTCAAACTCGAACAATGTTTCAAATTATTACTAAGGTACAGTATGCCATTTTATCTTATGCATATATTATGAATATCTTTCAAAAAGAAAAACCTATAATTAAAGTTGCATGTAAAAATATACGTATAGGTAATTTATTGCAATAAATAGCAGCTTCACTCTAACGTAGAATTAATAATGATTACAAAAACAATTTTATTAATATCAATAACCCCCCGCTAAAAAAAAACAAAATAAAAGAGCCCGTCAATAACGCACGAATTTCCCCATATTTTTCACGACGGCTCGCCCCCATTAAAAACCAGCGTCCTCTAAGCGCAGCCGTTCAACCCGATTAATCGAGGTCCTGCTTCCGCGCATCGAATCGCCGAGCCTTTCTGGCCGCGCAATGATTGACAGCGTTATTAAGCCCTCCCCCCCACCCCTCACCCACCGATAGGCTCGCGATTAAAGCTCGCGGCGTGATCAATTGGCTGCAGCGCGGCTCCTCGCTCCCGTTAATTTATGCATCCAATTAGCCAATGGACTTTGGCCGAGCGGCGCGCCGATATCTGGCCTGCCCTTTCATTTGGAGGTACTACTGGACTCGGCTCCGCGGCCGAATAAATTGTTGAAAACGCCGCCGGGAGAGGGGGGAGAGCTGCCCGCGCGATGAATAGACTCGGCTTTAATGTTATTTTCGAATGCGGAAACGTATTTTTGTTCTTAAAATAGAGGCTTGGGTAATAACTCGGGTTCTTTGAAATTATTAAGTGGTTCGGTAATGTATTGCATTGGCAGCGTATTTAACGATAAATCACTTGCCTTTGAAAATTCACCGTCAAGCCTCGTCGGAGGTGGTTTCGAATTTTTCAAAGTAAATTTTTATTTATTGTTGATTTATGTTAAAATTCGTATGGCCCAAAAGTCCTTTGTATTTTAATTTTCTTTTACGCTAATCAATGTCTGCGATAAGGAGATTTTGCGATAACTATAATGGCGACTTTAAATAAATAAGTTATTTTCAGAGCGTTTTGCATGTATTTATGGATCGAGACAGTTCCTTGAAAGAGACATTGGACTTTAGAATTCGAGGAACTGACAGGTGAGTTACTATGTATGGTTAATTTTATTCAAACTTTTATTACTTTTCTGTTTACATAATATATAAAGGTGTACTGATTGATAGTTTTGAGATAGATTTGCCATCAATTTTTAGGATGACCCATTATTTTCATCAATCGTTCTTTTCCGCTGAAAGCTCCCATGTATTAATCATACCACGAAATAAAAATTTTTCCAAATTTTTAAAATAATTGAAAATAAATCTATAAAATGTGTGTTTGAATTGAAATAAATTCTTTATTTCAATTTTCAGTTAAACATTCGATATTTATAAAAGTTTTTTTTTTATAAAAAATTTTCCGGACAGAAAAAGCTTCAATAAAAAACGAGAACAATAAAACGAACAAACAACAATTTCACCTCGCTTACAAATGATTGTGCGGCTAATCAATATTCATAAGATAAAAAAGAGCACAATTTAAAGAGCATATTATTAGTTCCGCGTAAATTACAGGCATCCATTCACCGTTTGATAAATCACGTCGATACATTTACGTAATGAAATATTAAATAGTCGCCCGTCCGACTGCATATCGGACTCTCGTCCACATTCTCCGATTTATATAGCTTTCAAGAAAAATTCGAAAAAAAATGTCGTTATAAACCGTCGCATCGAAAAATCCCGATACGCGCACCAGTAATTGCCCGCTTGATTACGTATTGCCATTCGCACGCAATCAGCCGATGCGAGAAAAGGAGAAGAAAGAATACACGGACGAGAAGAAGTCGATGTTTGCTACTATTCCGCTCGTAAAAAACTTGCTCGGGAGAGTCGCGGCGGAAAAATGCGCGCCGAGAGCAAATATTATGAATGGAACTTTATAAGGAATACTGAAATCCATTGTTGTATTTTAAAAAGTTCTTGCCGAGATTCTTCAAATTTTCAAATTTCATTCCCCCAGCGGCAGGAAGTCGCAAATTCGCGGCTATTGTTCGCGGCTCGGAGAGAAGCAATTAGTTTTATTGCGATTCGATGACAAATTTATGCCGCAATAAAACTTCTTTACTGCCGTTTACTTCTGCATTTTTAGCATTTTCGAAAAACTACCTCGAAAAAAAAAATGCATCTTCGTAGCAGATACGCACAATAAAAGAGCCAACGGGACGAGCGATTTATCGCCGAAGAATTGCACAAACGTTTTACGACGCGTTTCTTTATAAACGCGCTTCATTCCAAATATCGTATTTTTATAAAACTCGAGCCTCGAGCGAGCCGCGGAGACGCGTCACGACAGAGAAAAAGGTTAACGCAACGCAACGCCGCGCCGTCGTTCACTTTCGCGCAAAACGTCAAATAAACCAAAGCGAGCAGCAGCCTTATTTACCAACTTTCGCAGAGGAAACCTCCGTCCCGAGATCTCCCTCGCCTACTTTTCCATTCGCCGCGAGAGAGAGAGACCCGACGTCGGTCGCCGCGCGCGCGAGTCAAAAATCGCCGCTCGCCTCTCCGGACTGTCAATCGGTCGCGGCATAAATATTGCGCCGCGTTTGGAGGCCGCCGCGGCCGCTTGCGACTTACGTGCGCGCACATGCATGCACGCACGCGTGTATAGCTGCCCCGCGGCTGTTACGTAAGCTGCGACGGTACACACACACACACACACCAGAGGCGGTATTGCACGCCGGCCGATCGTTACTCTCTCGTGCACCGGTGCGCCTTTATTTTCGGCTCTCCTTTAATTTTTTTTTCTTTTTGCTCTTTTTCGTTTCCGCGATATTCTTTCCGCGAGGCGCGCACTCTGCGCGCGGCGTTCTCTCGCGAAACTTTCGGCAGACCTCTTTCTCTCTCTGGCAGATTTTAAAAATAAATCGACGACGAGCGTCGAGTGCGGGATTTATGCGGGATTCGGCGCGAGGAGTTGCAGCGCGCCGCACGTGCTTGCATCGAGGAAGCGCGGGGTTTGGGCTTATTTGGAGCTGGTTTTCGGGCTACGAACGGAGTTGCGAAGCTGGCGTTTTGATTCCTCGTTTTTTTTTTTTTTTTTCATTGATTTGCATATGCGCCGAGCGTTGTAAAGGTTATTTTTGTGTATAAGGAAAATAAATTTAAAATGGTATCAACAAGTTGTGCCTGCAATGATATGCGCATAGGTAGTTTGGAGATTTCCGCGAAATGCGGAAAACAAAATTCATTCGGGTGTAATGCATTCGTGTTTACAATGAAATTATTAATTCCAAGAATCAGAAATGATAAAATTGTTTCAAAATTTATTATTCAACATTAATAAAGGTCTAAAAAAAAAATTAGTATACTAAAGAACAATTCAATAAAGATTTATTTCGAATAATATGCTGATGATAAGTACGAATAAGAAGAAAGTTTCAATTTCAGTCGAAAAAAATATGTAGGACGATTCGCCGTAAAACAGTGAAACCGCATAATCGTACAAAGTCCTTGACTTGTCGTTAGAATAACAAGCAAACAATATATTTTCCTTTCAATAGCGTTGTACGTAATACTTAAGAGACTCTAATCACCGCTCGAAAACTTACAAACGTTTTTACAAACCAATATTAATCGCGCGATCAAAGAAACGGCAAAAACCGTCCCGCGCCGCGCATCTCCACAAAGCTCTGATTACGAGCAAAAGCTGCCGCACGAAAGGATATACAACACACGTTGTTTCGCTGAAACAATAATGAGCCTCCGCGCAGAAGTTGCCTTCGCGAATTCTAGCGGGTATAACTGTCGTCCGCTTTTGATCTTCGTTCATTGTTTATGCCTCGTAAAACGCGAGTTAAAACTCGTGCGAGGAGAGGAGCGAGAGAGAGAGAGAGAGAGAGAGCAAAGCCGAGTAGCGTATTCCTTTGAAAATGCAGGAGAGACCTTTCAAAAATACATTGCTAATTGCGTGAAACGTCCTAACGGCTTTGCGCTCCTGGAAACTGTCGCATCATTAACGTTTTGTGCGCCGGGCCGAGTTTCGTTTCAGCGACTCTGCGTGCGAGTTGTTTTTTTTTCAGTTTCGAGCTTGCGTTTCTCCTCGGGAGCCGAGGATCGTTTTAAAATTAATTAAAAAATTCTGTTCGCTCGCGGGTCTTCGTATAGCTTTTGATTTTTTCTTTTTTTTTCGATATACAGGTACACAATAATTTGTAATTAAAAATTTCCTTTGTATTTTTAATAAACTCGTTCATTTTTTTAATGTAAAAATATTATAGTTCTTCGTGAAAAAAAACTACAATCTACACACGGAAAATAAATAAATTAGCCAAACTCGACAGACTCGGTCGATCGATTAAGAAATATGATAAGACACCCCTCTTCGCGCCGCAATCGTAGCTCCTCCCCCGCAATCAGCCATTAAAAAGCGAAGCACATACATTCCGACGTCACCGATAAAAAGCCAAAAACGAGTCCTTCGCTCCCGCTATCAATTAACGATATCGGCGCGGCGCCTGCAGTTTCGTTTAACGGAATGCCCCGAATAAAGCGGAAGGCGGCAACCCTCCACAGGAGTCACGTCCGGGTTAACGATGATGCCGATTCGAGTTTAGCGGACGCAGCGCTTCTTGAATTCAGAAACTGTACTTGCGTGAGGACTGTAAGTGCAATTTGCGGAAAGAATCCGGAAGAGGGTTAATGGCGGATCGGAAATTGGGGAAGAGTTTTCAGAGCTTTATTTTAATTACGAGGTCGAGTCGGGAGTGTTTTTTTTTTTTTTTTTTTGTAAACTGCCGGCTTTGTTTTCTGGTCGTTGCAGCTGTTTAAGTAATGTTTTTTTCTTTCATTTTATTTTATAAAAGCTTCCTTTGTTACTTTAGTTGTGCTGGGCTTTTTTATTGTTCTAGTAAAAAATTTAAGAGTATTGTAAAGGTATTGTAGAATTGAGAAAATTTTTTAATTAAATTGACCTCCCGATCTCGAATAACAGCTGAATTTTCTCTCAATCGTTGCTCTTAAAAAATCTCCTTTTACCTTCCCAGAATTCTCGCCAATCGACCTCCAAATAAATCCGCAAAACTTTTTTACTCGCTCAAGCCCTTCCGAGAAATTCCTCGGAAAATCCCTTCGCTCGGACTCGCGCGGAAAACCCGTTCGACAATCGACGCGCGAGCGAGCGAAATGCGCGAGAGATTTTCTCCCCTCTCTTTTACGAGCGTCGCGCGCGATTAGTCATTCGCCTTTTCCTCTGCGGGAGATTGTTTCGGGCCTTTTTGTTCGCCGCCGTCCGGCGAACGCGGTTATACGGCCCCCTTATCTGCGGCCATTCGTTCCTTTGCGGCGGCTCTTTTTTGTGCACTTTGATTTTCCGGAGTTGGCCGCGCGCGGGATCGTTGCCGCGAATTGAGCCCATTGTTTCGGAAGTTTTTTTTTTTATTTTCGAGCTCGAACGCCGGGCCGGATCTTTTACGGGCGTTTATTCGGACGAATATTGGTTGGGCGAACGTATTGAGGGCTGCGGACGGGGTTCCTGAGGATTTACGAGCAGGACGGGAAGTATAACAGGAAATAATAAAATAATAAGAGGATTTATATGAGTGGGATAGAAAATTTTCACTTTATGAGTTATTGGAGCTTATACTAGAATTTTAGTTCCTTTTTAAGTTGAGCTTGCAAGTTAGTAGATGAATTGATGGGGGTACTGTGCTGAGACTATTACAATTAAAAGTTTTTCAATTAATAAAAGTCTCGAAAAATTGATAAAAAGTTTGATCTTGTCGTTGCTTAGTTTTAATTGATCAAATTGACGTCAAATTTGAAACCTTTGCGTAATATTAGCTGGGTGGTACTTTTGAATTTTGTGCCGAGTTAATCACGTAAAACGATGTGAACTTTAAAATTATAAATTGTATCGTTTTCTATTTTAAAACGGCAATTCTGAAACGTGTAACGAATATAAATAACCAGAAACGTATGCAGATGACTTACTTCGAACAATTGTACGAGTATTATTAGTCACCGGTTTTTTTTCGCGTTTATATTTTTTTTTTTCCAAGTTTCTTCGATACACTTGTATCCTTATCTTTTCTCGCTTTTATCTTTATTTAGCTCAGCAGCTATTTTCAAAGTTTCTTTAGAATCATACTTCATGCTTTTTATTTGCAAACTTTGAGATCAATAATTTAATTGCGTCTCGCGCAAAAAATTAACAGTTATAATTCTCGATCAGAAAATTTAAATAAAAAAAAAAAAACTAAGCCTTCGGCCCGACTAACGAGAGGAAATGCTTCGGTGCAAACTTTTTCTATTCGTTTACCTCAATTGCTGTCATGTTATGCTAAACTGCACTGCATTCTTGAGGTTAATTATGCTAATTCGATGCTTCGATGACTAAAAATCAAAGTTTTTATCCCATCCTCTCGCACAAATACCGCGCAGTACATTAAAAGCTAACCGTTACCGACGTGCAGCTCACCTGTTAAGAAGAAGCTATCAAAAAAAAAAAAAAAAAAAAAAACAAATCATCCCAAGCACAGATGTTTCTTATCTTCAATACATCCCGCCGCTACAAAACAACATTCCAAAATCCCGTTATTCCCCAATGCCACAACGCCAATCAAGTAAATCAATATACACCTCTCTCACCTCGTCCAATCAAGATCCGTCCCTCGACTGCACCGCTCGCAGACCCGAAACGAAAAACATAACGTCTTCCTCCGACGGGGGGGCGAAAACTTTTTAATTGAGTTGGCTGCCTGCGCGCGGCGCTCGGATAACACGCGATTAGGCCGTTTAATTCCGCGGAGCGGCCCGGCCGGCTTGTTTGCCTCCGCGAAAATTGCTGTTTGCTTCTTGTTTCGGGGGATAGGCTGCTGCCGCGGGATAATGCGCTCGTATCGGGACGCTTTGTTTCGAAGGGATTAAAAATTGAGGGGGAAGATCGTTTACGGGTCGGGCTGTCTTGCGCTTGGGAGGAGGGAAAGTTGAAGCTGCTTCTAGAGACATTTTTGATGCTTCTATTGAGGGATTGAGATTGAATGTGTACGTATGTTCATTTGTGAAATTAATTCATTTTTGTAGAATATTTTAAAAGAAGAAAATCAATGTTAAAAACTATTGTGTTATTGTTTGCCTGTTTAGAGTTTTAAAAAGTTAATGATTGGATACATTTCATGTAATTTGAAACTCACTTTTAGTTCATCATTATTTATGAATACTGTGGATATTCAAAGCGCATGCATAATATTATAACTAATTTACGATAAATTTTTGTTATACTTTATATTATATTACCTTAAACATTAATTATAATTGAAAAATCTTTATTAGTAAAAAAAAAATCACCTAAAATAGTAAAATGTCACAAAGGTAGATAATGAAAATGAGACGTAAATTACAAAAGTCCATCACGATTCCCAGAAATGAAAATATCTCAAAATTAATCGCACTTTAAATCGCTAAATAATTTACGACTCGACTAATAAATTTTTGCATGCGCTCTCATTAGAGCGAGATTAAAAATGCATTAAAATTTAAAGCCATCGGCATTACACTTTGAATTATCATAACCGGACTGTGTCAGCGCACCGGCGGGATTTGCATGAATCACACGGGCTAGTAATTGCAAAACGCGAAAAGCGGCGGAATTTTCGTTTGATTCATCGACGAGTCGCGAAATTGCCTTGTACTTTCGGCCCGATATTGCGAAACCGCAAATGTCTCGCTCGAAACTTGCGCTTATCCGCACGACTTTGATTGTGTATTGTGCGCGGTAGATAAAACTGGGCTTATCTGATTCGTCCTGGCTGGGAGGTTTGTGCCGCCACGACAATAGGACTCTGCCGCACACACGACTGTAATAGAAATACGATGTGAATCTAGCCGTAACTCAAATCCGGCAGATGGAATTTCGTATTACCGCGGAATACTCCTATGTCTGCATGAACGTGCGTGTAATGTAAAAAAAATCTTCGAGTTCGTCGTGTCAGTTTGGATTATCGATGTTGTAGATGCTGCTTTTCATTTTCTATTAAAGTCACCGAGTGTGCCACTTTTTCGTTTCTGCATTTATCAATTATTCATCTTTACAAAATCTATTTTGATGAATAAAGATTTGATTTCTATGTCCTTTAAAAAAATTATCAAGGGCAATTTATTTTCGATGAAAAAAAAAGAATACTATATATACACTTTTTTGAACTGTTTATCAACGCACAGAAAAGTGTAATTCGAATTTTTTGAAAAAACCTCACGGCTTTTATTAAAGCCTTAGAAGCTTTTTCTCGATCGCATAAAAAAATTTTCCACCCACAACTATACCTTTTAAAAAAGAAATTTGTAAACTCCATTAGATCTAATCACCCTAACAAGTTCGCACTTAAATATTTACCATTCTCCATTCTAAAAACAAGTCCCGCGCGAGAATCTCTCCTATTCATCATCATCGATTAATCACTTTCATTCCAAATTGATACTTCCGCGGCGCTCCACCCCCTTACGATCCCTCTAAAAAGTTCCAGGGTTAATTAGGTACACGCAGCGCCTCCCACGCGGGCGGCGATTTCATCCGGAAAAATGTCTGCGCTTCAATAATTAAAAAAGCGTGCGGACGCAAGAGGCGAGAAAAGTTTCCACGAAACGCGAAAGTCGCATTCTGCCGCGGCGAACGAATTAAAAACGAGCGAAACGAAGGGAAAGCAGGCATTTCGTAAAAAGTGACAAAATCCATGCAGTTGCGTGCGTAAGCTAACGAGCGTCCGTCTCGTTACAGCCGCGTGCCCGCGCTTAAAAGCTCTTTCTCCCTCGCGTATCGAATCGTTTTTATCGATTGCGCGGCTTTTCTCTCTTGACTGTTCGAGTCTAGCCGCCCATCCTCTTTTATTCCGGCTGGAGTACCGGGGATATATATGTATATATACATATATATATTTGACACTCGCTGAACTGTTCTCTCTCTCTCTCCCGTCTTCTGACTAGTTCCTTCCTGCTCTACTGCGAGAGAGGGGGAGCGACAACAGGTCAGCGACGGGAGATTTTCGGATTTTTCTCTCCTCCTGACGCGCGGTTTAGTTTTATGGATATGTTTCGTGGTTTATGGATTTTGGAGCTTCTGCGGCTGGATTGCGAGGGATTTTCAGCGCGCTGGTATGTATCCTTTTTGTGAGGAAAATGTTTGAGGCGCAGAGTGAATTTAATTATTTACCGAGATTCGTTGGTTCGCGTGACGATTGCAATTAAATGAATTTATCGTGACATTAAGAATCTTTGTACTCATCAATCAAAATGGCACTTTTGCATTTTGTCAAATTGGAAAATTAAAGGGAAAGGAAGCTTTGGAAAGGAAAGTGCTTTATTCAGATACAGCCAATCCGAGTTCACTTAACAAAAATAGTTTATAGGGAGGGATTTTGAGGAAATTGAAGGTAAAGTCGTCTAAATTCACGTAACTCGATAAAAAGCTTTTAGCATACTTTAAAAATTTAACTTTTCACCTCGAGCTCAAGTTTTTGAAGAAACTTAGATTGAAAAAGAAACTTTTGCTGAATTAGCATTTATTTGCGATAATGCGCTAGTATGAATTATTAAAAATCATTCATTTACATTCAAATTTTTATCCATTACCTTGACCAAAAAGCTCAAAGGCTGTTGCATTGAATAAACCTAAGTAGATTATCAATAAATCAGTTTAAATAAGTAGAGAAACGCTTCGATAAATCAGTTTAAATAAGTAGAGAAACTTACAAAAATTGCAGTTCGCATTGATATTTGAAAACTTAATCATGACTAACAAGTAAAAAATCTACGAGTACTAACGTACAATCAATCCACGTAAAAACAAGATAAATCTTTCATTCTACAGTTCATTTAGAAAATGAAAAACTCGCCGAATTCTCTCCGGCATCACTCAAAGAAAAAAAAAAAAAAAAAAAAAAAAAAAAAAAAAAAAAAAAAAAAAAAAAAAAAAAAAAAACACGCATCTTGTTTCGTCCGATCATCGATGATTGATTAAACTCGTTACCGCGAGCTGACGTTCGATTTTTCAAAAGCTTCGCACTCGTCGTTCCATTAACACTCGACGCACTTTCTTCGACGCCTATAATGATTCGCCGGGATGCCTTCTCTTTTTTCAACCTCCCGCGTCGAAAAATCAATGTCGCACTTCGCGCTCGCAATGAGAAGAGCGCATTTTTCTATTTTCCGGAACGAGTGCTGCAGCGCCGGCATTGCTTGCCTTCTTTTACGAGCTATTAAGGTGCCAGTGGAATCTTAGAACAAGAGTGATTGCCGTTCCAGGAAACGAACTTTGGATAAAGAGGGGGCTCGAAAGTGATCAGTTACGCGCTGTGTTGCTCCGCGGTGCATTTCGCGCTGCGCGTTTTTTTTTTTTTTGTTTTTGAGCGAATTGGACAGCTGGGCCAGGTAATTATTTTCATTTGTTTTTTTTTTTGGGTTTTGAACCATTTATTTTTACTTAACACACCTTTGCTTGACGTTTTTGCAGGCAGCGCTAACGTAGATAACAAAGATTTTTTTGACATCTTTCTATTAATGTTTCATGGACACATAAGTATTTAAATTTTAAATTTTATTAACGAGTTTTCAATTTTTTATAACCCGAAATCAAATTTTTTTTATAAAAGTTAATAAAAATCAATACCGGAACTTCAAAAACGCTATGAAAAATTTAATATTAATAATCTATTGTAATTTACAAATAAGATATTCTATTCAAGAATTTTATTTAAAGTAACAGATTTTTTAACAAAATAAACCATTAATTTTTCTAATTTGTATTATTATGCTAAAAATGGATAATTGAGATGTATTATAAATTATGTTCACAGTCTTTGTTTCAACATAAAAAAATTAGAACGTGGAAAAATGGCGTAATCCGTATCATGTAAGACCGAATGCTTAAAGTACATTTGATCGATTACATGAATTTTCAAATTTTAAACTCAAAAGCGAAACTTAACCTTTTCGGTAATTTAATTGTTCGTAAGAGCGGTTGATTCATAAAGCGATTTATCGTTTTGGCTATTACACGATTGCTATCATCAAAATTAATAATTTATATAAAAAACTTAATACATGAACGTGATTATTTCATTCGATTCTCGTTCAAAGTTCGTAAACGGATACTTTTTTCACGTTGGATGAAAATATTATAACTTAACGGTTATTAAAAGAAAACAATATCGAGTTACCGCACAGAAAAAAAGAAGTTGTGATGAAAAGAATAATCATTCAGACAATTTCCAAGAGTGTTTTCGCTCTTAAACTTGTCATTTTCTTACGTCTTGTTGGAGTTATTTTTTGATACTTTTTTTTCTTTCGTTTCCTCTTGGCCTCCGTCGTTATAGTCTGACACTTAATTAATTCATCTATCAGAACTTTCCGTTTTCGGAGGCAGTGTTAAATAATAATGGAAACGTTTCTAATTTACCGATTTTTATTTATGAAAAAAGTAATGTTAATTCACGGATTTAAAATGTTAATATGGCACATTTTTAATATTTTTAATATTCTAATAGCTTTTAAAAAATGTCATAATTTATATTTGAAATTAAATTTAAATTTAAATTCAAGTAGTTGGTAGTGAAAATAAGTACTTGACGCAATTTAATAATTTCTACATTCGTTTGTTTAAATAAAATAAAATTCTAATTTTAAGGTTGTTCGTTTTTTGCTAACCTAAAGATTTTATTAAAACATATCATACCAACAAAACAATTATTTTAAATAATTAAAACTAATCCGAGCCAATGCATCCGTAAAAACAAATATTAAACGTAAACTAAACAAATCTTTAAATCAAAGTCACGGAGGCAATACTCACGGTCCTCCACGAATTTATTCATCAGCCAGACGCCGCATTCCCGGACCTTATATATTGTTAAAAGAACCTCGAGCAAAGAGACTCGGCGGCATCGAAGAGAGCGAGAGCTCGCGAAAAAAGACATGTTCCGAGCACTCGATCGTCCGAACTTGCGCTCGTCCGTGTGCGAAGTCTCCCCCTACCTCGTTCTCTGAAGAGAAGAAAACAACAGGAGGGAAGGAAGCACAAAGGCGCGAGAAAACGAAGGAAAGCATTTCCCGGGCCACTTCCATAAGACCGCGAGAACAGAGAACCGCACTCGAGGATGGCCCCGATTTTTGGGTTAAATCAGCACGTCGCCGCCCTGTTTGGTAAGAGCTGTTTCTTTCCTCTCTTTTCTCCCACTTACACAGGGCGGAGGGAGATTTCAAAAATGGGATTAGGAGAGCGGAAACTGTTAATTTGCTCCTCCTTTCCCGCGGAGACGATTTTCTCGCTTTTCGGAGAAGCGAGAAGCCGCGGTGCTCGGGATTTCGAGGTTATATTCTGAGAATTTTTCGAGGGACTTAGGGAGATTTGGGTGAGCTTTTATTGGTCGAGGAATAATTGCTTTTATTTCTGAAGCATCTATGAGTTTTTAAATATTCTAGCTTCATTTATCAATGATATTATTATGCGGAGCAAGAGCAATTCTAGAAATTTTTATTGTTTAAATTTAAATTGTGCCTGAAACGCTGCATTTAAATATATGCAAATTTAGGCTTTCTATTTAATGCACGTAGTAAAATTTTCAGCGCGGATAGTAGTGCGTAACAACGAATGTGTACTTTATAACGCAACCTACTAATTTGCAAATTTAGTATATACACGGGCAACGAACTTCAAATTTACTAACTGCATATTAATAATTTTTCTCCAGAAGTTTAACATACACGTAGAAAGTTTACGAGTGCACATAGAAGGTACGTGAGAAAATGCGCAAAAAAATTACGCTATTTATTTCTTAGTTGAAGCCAAAAGTAGAATTCATTTGGAGAATGACGAAGATGAAACTTCATAACGTCTAAGAGTGAATTTTAAGGTCTTTATTTGAACTGCAGGGCTGCTTTGCATAGATGCTGGTAGATAAGTGATGACTAAAATGTTGCAAATTAGAGCAGATATGAAACGACTGCTGGAAGATACTCCAAAAACTACCAAAGTGGTATTTTACTTGTGTGTATATTACTTGCATAGTTTGCTATATTACTTTAACCTTTGTTTCACTTTGAGAATGTAATTTATATGCATTATATTAATTATCTGAAAGAAACATGTTAATATAAATTTTATTTGGAGCAGTGTTCCTGAGTGGAAGTAGTTTTTATGATTTATTTTCATTTGTAAAACATATGTAAAACATGTGTTAATTAAAATTTTCATTTAACGAGTTTTTACGTTGCTTTCCTTTTATAAAATTTTCATTTAAGAAACGCTTACAGCCTTCTCCGTTTACAAAATAAAGTTTTAATTACGACTGATATTCTTTTCTTTAAATATGCAATCATATTTATTTATATTTTAATCATATTCATTTTAACTTCTAAAAATAATTCAATAAAATACAAGTTTTCATTGCAAAAATTACTTTGAATGCTAAATACGTAATAGTACAGTTTACCAAATTCTTGAAGAAAATTTTAATGAAATTCTAGCACGCAGAAAGTTCTGCGTCATTTTTAACGCAACTTTTTGATGAAATTCGAAATTTACATAATGCAGAAGCAGATTATACTTTAAAATTATATCAAATTCGATTAAAGAATGTTTAATTAAATATACAATGTTTAATGTGACCCTTCAAAGTTCCAATGCCTTCCTTAAAAGCACTAAAAGAGATCAATTAAGTATGTAGGAGCTAATGTAATCGTCAGCTTTGAGCAGAGTCAAAAAGGGAATGCCTTAAATTCCATGGATTCGTTATGCAGACGGAGGCTTTTAGACGATTATGGCTTGCCGCGAGTCGAGTTGCACAAAAGCGCCCAAATACAAATCCTGTTAGAATATCCATCCTACTAAATTAAATCTCGGCTTCCGGACCTTTTATTTTTACAAGTCTCTTTCATTTGATGAACACGCACTTTTAATTAAAAATCTCTTTGAGAAAATTCGATACACCTACGCCAGTTTTGCCAAATCTTGTTTAAATTTGAACTCGTTCGTTCAGGTTTATTAAGTAATTTGTTGAGTCTTTCATAAAGAGGCAACGGCGTATTTAAAAATGTATTTGATGTAGGAAAAAAAGAGGCAAATATCAAGATTAAGAAGTTTGTAGAATTCTATTTTTTATAAATTTCCCTAAAATTAGATTAATACTAAATAAAAAGTTCAGTAAAACGAACTCCTCCTCGATGTTTTCCAAAGCCATTCCGCGGAAACGATCATTTCCACCGCCCCACCTGCAGCACACCATCTGCATAAAAGCACTCCTCCGCTTTTTCAAAAGCTCGAAAACACACTTAGCGCGAGGCGACCCCATCCGCGCGCCCCGTATATCTATTTACACGAAAAGCTACAAAATCAGGTGGCTATCCGTCTTCGTCTCTCGAACTCCCAGCAGCGCTCCGGGGATGAAGTCCTCTCGCTGATCGTCGGCTTGGTATATTGACCGAGGTAAAGTCAAACCCGGGAGATTATACCGACTCTCTATCCAGCCCGGGCTGCTCCCCGAGCGGCCGCGACTCAACTTGGCAAAGTTAAGTCAAGGGAGAGAGAGAGAAGCAACCTGGCCGAGAGCCGTAAGACGCTGAGCAAGACGAAGAGCACGAAAAGCCGGAACGAGACAAGTCCCTCTACGGGTGTGGGTGAGAGCAGCCCGGGCTTGTATACATGTGCTGGGGAATTAGGGGTATAACGTAGCCGAGCAGTCGTTGCAAATAACTTCTTGCTACCTTGGCCCCGGCTAATTTCCATTGCCCGGAGCGGCACTAACTGACTGACGGGGATTTGGAAAAGCCGCCGCGGAAAAAAAGGTGCTGATGGATTTTATTTCGAGAGGATTAACGAAAGCAAATATTTTTGACTGTTTAATTTTTTTTTCAGTTCATAAAAGTTAACCTTATAACGTATATCATTACTTGTGTAATCAGATGATAGTTAAGTATGCTAAGAATATTTTTTATTTTACATTCTATATCATGGTATAAAGCTACCTTAATTCAAATTAGATCTTCCGAAGCTATCTATTTCATGATTTATTAGATTTCAAATATCCCGATTCACTTTAATTTGCAATGGTGAAATTATTACTAAACTATAATTACGGAGAACACCGATGTGCGCAGTTACTTGCAAATTAATTAGCGAATTCGCTTGGACAAGAGACATTTCATCATTGGCGTGTTTCAGCGAATGTTGGAATTGGAGAATTAGAGCTGAAGACCGAATATTGGTAGGGTTCGTATCTATCTAATAGTCTGGCTGCGAGAAGAGGCAACATATCTATCGTGTTTCTATTACTCCAGCTCACTCCTACCTTCTCCCCTTGTCGAACTTTGACTAAATTATATTGGAAACTCGATGTATCCTTAATTCGAGGATATATCCATATTCGAATATCTTGAAAAGTCAGTCATCTAGAATTTAACGTTTTAGTTGTTACTCTAAAATTCATTATCTTATAACGGTACCATATTAAAACACTTAATTTCCAAAGAAATTTAATTTAAATGTGATTATGTCTTTAGACTTGAGTCTTGAGTAACGACTTAAAATGTACCTTGACATAAAACAAATTTTAAAGCGAAATGTTACAATTGTTTCTCATCATAAAAAATTACTGCTACCAAGCAATGTAACAATGCAAGTTCAACCAAAAAAACGTTTCATTCCCTACCCAGAAACACTATCGCGAGATTTACACTGTTTCACACAACGTTATAACTGATCGTCCAAATTTCCACGTTTCCAGCATCAACAGGCGGCTTCGCGGTGGGCGTGACCCTCGGCTGGAACTCCCAGGCGGGGCTGGCGTTGCGCTCGGCGATGGGCTGGGATCCGCTGAACGTGGACATCGTCATGGGCACGATCGGTACCGGCGCCGGCGTCGGGGCTATCTTGGGTCCGCTGTTGTACTGGTACGTTTTCCCGGCTGAATGTCTCAGCTCCATTGGTTACATCTCTCTGCCGTTCTTGGCCATTGGCTGGATCCTAGTTTGCAAGGCTAACTATTCGGTAAGTGCTGCCGATTTGAGGCGTTGAGGTTTGACACTTGAAATACTAAATAGAAATGCCGCAGGGATGCTGGATAGTTCTCCTGCTTGGCTAAATTATCGTATGCTTTTCTGGTCCGGGTTTTCGTTTATACTTCTCAGACGGTTTACAAGGATTACTTTCTCAGGTACAAAAGATGATGATACAAAAGTAAAAATTGACGGTCATAAATCGATATGAAATTTTAAAGAATTTTATGACGATCAAAATTGTAGATTAGCGAGATAATTTAACATTTGAGCTTAAAACAAAAAAATAGGAGTGAGCTGATGACAGTCATCGTTTTACATTAAAGACAGAGTTTTTGCCGCAAAAGGCAAAAAGGAAAAAAAAGCAAAAACCTAGTACGGCAATGTTTATTAAAATGTTCTGTCTTTAAATCAAAATTTAATTTCAAAATTTATACATACTTTATAAAATCTTAACCTTGGGAGTAACCTTTATACATATAAGAATCTCATTAAGTTCTAAAGTATCACCACAATTTTCTACCCTCTCGTACGTTAATTTCCTGAAAAACAAGCTTTCACGTTCCTCAATAACCCAGCAATGTCATTACATCCTCGCTCAGTCATCCTCGTCTTATTTATCAAGCAGCCTCAACAGCCACCTAAACCTTCCAGCAGCTCTCGTCATCCGCAAAGACGACCAACATTCTCATTTCCATAAAAAGCCGAGCATCACCGCCACTTAATAACAGTAGGAATGCTCAATTCTACCGCGCGCAATAATGCGTTTACGCGCGTCTCTCATCGTAGGCCGACGGACAAAGTGGACAGGTGCGGCTTTTGTCCGTCGACCGTTGCGGCGGTGACTAGGAATTTCGAGGCGAGATTGACGGAAGACCAAAGGACACGTTGCCGAAATTAGTTCTCCTCCCTCGGCGGCGTCGCGGAATAAAGTGTTTTTCCGGCCCGCGGGATAATTAAATGGTGTCCGCTGCAAAAATGTCGGCCGGTCTGGAAAATGGGTCAAGTGATTTCGTGGAGGCGGGATGACCGAGGAATACCAACGACGGGTATGCGGGAATAAAGGAAATGTTTATTGAGCGGACCTCCGGAGCTTGGGAGTTTCTTTGCGGGTCCTTTTACGGCTGAGTTTAATGAGAAACGAGAGACGTAACTTTAAGATGCAGGGATTTTTGAGTCTGGATTCAGAATTTGGCGCAATTAGATTTTACAGGATCTCCGTAAGATGGTACTAATTGTTTACGATTTACATTGTTTGTTACGGTGGACGGTATTTCAAAATACGAAATAACAGAAGAGCAAACTGGTTTTCTGTAAATTTATTTTTTGAATTTACAGAAAGCTACTAATTTATTCATCCAGTTAAATTGATTGTTTTTTTTATTTATAAAAAGCAATTTATGAAAGAACCCATATTTTATTTATATTATAAATTCGTGCTTTTAAAATTATTTTATAATTGAAAACGGTATTTTCTCGATAAAAGTCTCAAATGCGAATCACATAAGATGTTTAATTTTTTTATCATTATATTTTATCACAAAATATTATATTAATTCATTCTTGAGCTACGTCGTGCAATTAACTGTTAATTGAAATAAAATACCATCACAAACCAATCATTAGGTATTATTTCATTTGCCTACGCAAACATTTATACACTCGGTTTCCCTCTGATGAAATTCCCACGCGGTAGATTAAAACAAAAAAAAAGGTAAAGGCCGTAGACTCGCGCACGCAAACCTCGAAAACCGCTTTTTCACAAAGCTGGAAAAAGCAATTTTCCAGAACTCGATGAAATTCCATTAGTCCGGTTTTTTTCTGCGCGTCAAAAACTCTCGTCGGCGAGCCGAACTTTTTCCCCTCGCGACCCTCGCGACTCCTTCCGCGGCGCTGTCCGCTTCTCCCTGTCGGCGAAAAATTTGAAAAAAAAACACCGGCAGCGGCCGCGCGTCAAAGGCCATTTTCGCGCGCGGGAGGTTAAGCGCTCGGCGAACTTCCGACAAAGAGATATCTGCCGCGCCACGGGCCAACAAAGAGAGCCTGCCAGCTGCGTTTTCTCAGACGCTGCCAGGGGCGTCTGTAATGCTGGATTCTTGCAGAGAACAATTTTAATGAAAGTTTCGACCGAGAGGCCCTTTGACGAATGGCGCGGAGGGATGGGGGGGATGGAGAGCTCCGTTTTTTTTTCTTTGTGGAGTAAACGACGGAACGAGCTTTTCTTTTTTTTTCTCTCTCTTTTTTTTTTATTAATCGACGGGAAAAAGTTGAAAGGGGGAATATTTTAAGTTTATCCGGGAGATTTTGCCCGGATGAAGCGCGGATATATTGTACTTTTAGATGCGAAAGAGGCGGGAAATAAAGGGATAAAAGGACGTGTTATTGTTTATTTTTTGTTGAGAAATAATGATGTTGAATTTATGATCTGCTTCTTACGAATCGTGATGAGCCCTGTTTTGAAACATTTGTCAAAGAGAAGCATCGCTTTTTAATGTGTAATTCTTTACTTTGCAGATGTTAATAAAGAGTATTGATGTGGAAATAATTTTAAAATACCAGTATCTGTATGAAGTTTGAGTAAATAAATTTCATGCTTAATTTACTTTGTACGTTGTAATTCAAGTTTTTGACTCACCCGTAACACATAGAAAATTGATTTCTCAGCTAAAGATTTAATATTCAATTCAAATTTTTAATTAAAAAATTGAAGAAATATTTAACGAGAATTGAATTTAAAATGATATTACTTATTCATTTAATTAAGATTACATTTTTACGTGACTGCTCACATAAAAATGTACATAAATTCTTTTGTTATGCAAATAAAATATTTTTCTGGAAAAATAGTTGCAACGTCACTGTTATAAATGTAATCAGATGTTACTTTTAATTTTTTATAAAAATAAAATAATTTTTAAAACTCCAAGAGAGATATCATCCCAATTTCATAATTTACTTTTTAAATTATTTAATTTTTTATTCTGAAAAAGTACTATAATTAAAATGTTTTTATTTAAGCGATTCCAGTAAATAGAATTTATTATTTTCGAAATAAATACTAGCATTTGCGTGTTATCTCTTTATATTATATAAAAATATGTTTGCGTTTATACGGGTTGAACGAAGATTAAACGCAAAAATGGCACGTCATATTTCAAATAATTTTTATCACTTTTCACAGTTCCGTGAATTCGAGCGTTTTTAACATATTTCAACCACCGCGATAAATTACCAATTTTCATATACAACATACATTTTCTCCTTTCTTGTCATTCCCAAAAAAACCGTTAAATAATTTACAGCACAATAGCAGACCCCCCTCGCATTTCTATCCTCCAAGTAGATAAATCCCAAGTACAGTCAGACGACAATGCCTCGTTGAATCTTCGCGCTTTTCACGTCCGAACCTTACCACGCGAACTTTTTGAAAACAGTTCAACTACATCATGTGGGGCCGGATGTTGTGCGGCATAGGAACAGGCGCGATCACCCTGCTGGCGCCGCTGTACATCGCGGAGATCGCGAGCCCGAGCCGACGGGTCATGATGCTGCTCTACTTCCACCTGATGCTGAGCTGCGGCATCGCCTGCTCGTACATCATCGCCTGGGCAGCGACGGACAACGAGGTCTTGGTCTTCGATCTCGACAAGTACAGCGTCTCCTGCGCACTGGCCAACCTGCTCAGTGTGTTCGCCCTCCTCGTGCCGCCGAGTCCCGTCGCGATGATGAAGAACAAGAAAGAGAACCAGGAGAAGACGTTCAGGACGACCAAGAGCCTTGGATGGGACTCCGATGAGCAGACGCTGCAGCGGGAGACCCAGCGGATGCGGGATATACTCTGGACCGAGGACAACCAGGTGAGTTGGGAAGGTTGCTTGTAGACTTTGGAAAAAGATGCTTCTAAGTTTTTTTTTAGGGGTTGTAAGTTGAAGTCCGTAAGAATATCTGATTTGCAAAGGTTATATTTATTATTTTATAGTATTACTGAATTTTGATCAATTTCTTATACTGCGATGTGCAAGATTTTAGAAAATTATTTTCCTTTTGAAATTATTGTAGAATGAAAAGTATTAAAAAATGAATCATGTTTCCATCTCCACTAACCGCTTAATGAGAAATTCAGTAAAACAAGCGAAATTGATTATGTGGCAAGTGCTGCGTAATCAAATAATAAATACACTATCATATAATAAAATCATATTGAAGGGTAAGACGGTGCACCGCCCCGATAGAAAATTAAGGGGTATTAACTAGCACTTAGTGAACTTAGTCAGGTCTCAACTAGGATCCTATTAATTTTCTAGCCCAATAAACATCGAGCAGTAACTGTTACAATATCCGCAGTAAGCATTACTAAACCAACGGTACACCTCTTCGGCATACAGCAAACTTAGTTTCCTAGTTGCGGAGGCGCTCAAAATTTCAACGGCAAACAAAGTCGTTTTTGTAAAAGCTCCGCGGAAAATTTTCCACCCACCAAAGTTATTTTGATACAAACCCCCGGTAATTGCAGGGTACGTAACGCCGCTTATTCCGCCGAACCCCGAACTTTTTAGGATCGCACAAAGGTTGGGCCGTAAAAATTTTTAATAGACTTTTTAAAGCCAAGCCGTCCCGATTGCCCGTAAAAAAGTTTCGCCGCATCGAGCTCATTCGAAAGATTAAAACTTTCCTCTCCGAATCCTATCACTTGTTTCCATCCGTGTTTATTAATTTTCCTCTCTTAAAACATCGCTTACTCCTCGCCGCGGCGGACGCTTTACTCCCCGCCTTTATTATCTGTAATTGAATTTTACTTTCACGGGCGACCGTTAATTTATCCCCGGTGTAAAGAAAAAGCGAGTGCAATTCGCCTTTTGTTTACTAAGACTCTCGGAAGTCGGAGAGATAAGCACGCAAGAGTACGATCAGCCGGGCGGCTCGAGTATTTCGAGTCGAAAGAATGCTGCACGATCGAAGAGTTTTTTTGTATTTAAAACAAGATCGCGAGGATAAAAGGAGCTCGCGCGATTGTCGGGGGAGAATAAAGGCTTTGGAGGTTGACTTTTGTCTGGCGAGGAGACACGCTCGTGTACATAAAAATACCAGAATCACGCTATGAATGTAATTAAAGTGAAAAAAAAAAACACAACAAGCGTACTTTCTTAATTAATGTGAGCGCACGCCGCGTAATCGCATTAATTATTCATTTCGTGTGCGCGGACTCGTTGGCTTTCGTTGATAAAAATGTCAGATCGAATAAAGCGGCCTTTTTCGCAGCGGCGAGACGAACAATAATTTTCTGTCTTCCGCGGCTGCAATTCGCTGAATTTTAACGCGGACGGCAGAAATAAATTCATCTCTCCGCGGGCTCTTGATCGCCGAAAAATAAAAAACGGAGACTCTCGAAGCGAATTCGTATGGACGCGCCGAAATTTTTACGTTAAATTCCCCAGTCGATGCTCCGCTAAAGCCGCGCGGCTTTGTACGAATAATCCGAACAATTCGAGTGCTCGAGCCATTGCTCGGGCATTCGTTAAATCTTCCCGAAGCAGACTTTAGCATCGCGAAATCGTAAATTAGAGAGAAGTTTATAGCGGCTCGCGGTTCGGCGTCACGTTTTTTGTATATAATTTCTAAAGCCCATCTCGCGTTTAACCCCGCGGTCCGACTAACCGGCGCAATCGTAAATTGTTATCGAAATTCTCTCCGGCGCTATTTCAATATTTGGCGCATGAATTATGCTGCGAGTACGTAGCGCCGCTCTCTCTCTCTCTCACGTGCGTCTAACATATCATGGCTTAATCAATTTACTTTCATGAAAATTCAAGGAGCGCTCCCGGAGTTATGAGAATTCTAGCCAATATTATTTTTCGTAACGTTTAATTAAATTTCGGTTGCATAATCGGGAGCGACGGGCGAATAATGTTTGCTCTCGCTGGAGCATTGTTTTAAATGTTTGCAAAACCGGTTTGTCGTCAATTGTTTAAATTTAATGTGCGCGGGGAATGTAAATGCACGGTTAATATAACGTCAGTGAAAAAAACAAAAGAATTTATAAATATATGAATAGTTGAAATTTGTAAACATTGTTAAAGTAATAAATGTACTTTTAATTGAAACTTTTATTTTTAAAATGATAAGTTTTTCAAGAAATAATTAAAAGCGTTCTTCTAAAATAGAATGGATGTAAAAAGAAAGTAAGAGAGTTTTCTTAAAATAGCAAAAGTCTTCTCGGAAAATGTACTTCTTTCTTATCCAATGTCATTGCGACTGCTTTTGTTCAACGCAAATTAAAAAAGTCGAAGAATTAGAAATTTCCTTCGCATTATTTTACAATGACGATTTTAATTCGTTTCGAGCCGCAATCTCTTCTCTGCATTAAAAACGAATATAAAAACGAAACCAACGCTTCGAATCACCCTGGTTTCCATTTACCAACAAAAGGTTTCCATTACTCGCCCACCTTTACTTTTAATCCAGTTTACTTTCGAGGTATAAAACCAAGGGGAAGGTCTGCGAAAGTCAATCGCGTAAATTCTGGTGCAATCGCCAAAGTGCCATAAACAACGGAGTCACTGAAAAGAATAATTAACGAGGCATCGGCGTAAGCTCCGTACTTTGCACGAAGTTAGTCCACCTATTCCGGCTCTGTTTATCTTCCTTTGCAACGCGATAAATATGCAAACAGAGCGAGCTTAAATTAAGGGCTCGAATGTCGTCGGCTCCCCTTTTTTTTTCGGCGTTCCCTTCGCGGTTAAACAAGAGCTGGAACTCTTCGATTACACGCAAAAACGGAAGGTAAACATTTTCCGTGACTGTTCAAAGTATATTTTAGAGCTGAGACATGCAAATTACAAGGGTGCCTGTCTGTTTAGGGGTTATTTGTATTAGTACGGTAGGTTGTAGATTCAATGGGGCTGTAAAAATATTTGTACTTTTTGTAAGCAATTTGTAAAATTAATACAAAAACGTTTAGTTGACTTTTAATTTTTTTATTCTGCTAAATGTTTTTCTTTAATTTTATCTAATGTAGAGGATAAAGGTCGATTAAGTTTCGTATTTGTAAAGTACTGGCACTTTGAATCACAATTTTGATTTCTTAAACAACAATCTCTATTTTTCAGATGAAATTATTAAACAGTAAAAGAATACATTCGGGTGATATTTCTTACTTATGTTAAATATTTTCCATAGAATAAGAATATTTGATCAAAATCAAGGGTTCCTCATCGTGAAATTGAATTTAGGCCTCGCAAATAAGCATCGGCCTGCCAAACTTGTCACGTTAATTTTATTATTTTTAATCGAACTTAATTGTTTTTTTGTTTTCAGACTCGATTGCAGCTCCATCACCCGAAATTCTGGCAGTCGTTTCTGCAGGCTTTGTTCGTGATGTGGTGTCAGCAGCTGGGCGGTGCGTATCCCCTGATCTTCAACCTCGTAACGTTGCTAGACGTCACGTACATGGGCAGCCTGACCGCGCAAGAATTGAGCCTCTGCTGCGGCGGCTTCCTCGTCTTCAGCTCGCTGCTCGCCGTCATCCTCACCTTCCTCAATTTCGAGCGTCGGACCCTGCTGGTCCTTTCCACGGCTCTTATGGGATGCTGCATGTTGCTGTTAGGTGAGCCTAATGTGTTGTGAAAGGACTGCCGGATAGCGCTTTTGTTGCTTCGAGGACCTTTACAGAGTGAGCTGGTAGAGGATTGCCTGGGTTTCGAGTGCTTGGAGATTGCTCTTGAAAGGTTCTTGAGAAAAGGGTTATTTTCAGGGTACGTGTTCTTTTTCAAAGGAATATGTAGATAGGCGCGTGTGATGATTATTTATTTAACGAAATTCTTTTATTATTATTCCCCTTTTAAATATTTATTCTTTGCTTCTTTATGAAAATTGAACATTCTTAATTCATGTTAACATTTGTATTGAATTCTTATGGAATTTAAATTCACGCGTACCTTGTGATTACGAGCATTAGGTTCCAAATTTAACTTTATAACTTATCAAATTTGTGAAAGCAAAAAAGAAAACATATTCTTTCAAGAAGAAATATTTCATATCGTATCTTTGTTCATTACACAAAAATAACCTTTTTAAAAGGTTTATAAAAAAGTCGTTAAAATATAACTTCAGATGATTGGACAGTGTCATCTGACACAACAAAGCACGTAACGTTGTCAAGTGCACTGTAATCTACAAAGTGAACAAATCGACAGCATTGATAATTGCATATCCATTCGAATCGTTTTCATCAGCAAAACTGAAGCTCTCGTAATGTAGTGCATATACGTACATGCATACGAATGTGACGTTAGCAAATAAGGAATAATTGCAGATTCATGCCCACAGGCTTTCGTATCATAAGCCAATGTTAAAAAGATTTTCATATACACAATAAACGAAGAATATACTAATTAACTACATTAGGCTTAACTTTAACCATTAAAGAATTGATTATACTTTTAATTCTATATCCTCTTTTAATTTAAACCAGAATTATGGAAAAAATAAAACGTTTTTAGGTCTAGTTTGCGCGTATATACATATAGAAATAAAAAGAATAGAAGGTACTTTAAATTCAGTAACAGTACTTTGCATAAATATGACAAGCCGTGCAAATCCTGCTCTAGTCGATCTCTTTCTTACGCGGTGCTCATGCGAGACAACACAATCGAACTTCCTAAATCGATCGCCAACTCATCGTGCACTTCATCCACCTGAACCGTCCCGCTCTTTGCATACTTATAACCTCCGCATTCTTTTTGTTAAATCTTAAATTCGCGAGTGTGAAATGGAACTAAAAATCATTTTGCCGCGCATTCAAGAACATGATTGATCGTTGTCCAGGATTTGCAGTGTGCCATTAGCGTGCAAAAATTAATCAGAAAGTATTGATTTGTTTGATGACTTTACATAAATCTAAAGGATATAATCGTTTTTACAATAAACCTTTGTGAATTAAATGACGCGCACAATTGTTACATCAGAGGTGACTGTAAAGTGCTACTCCAGATCAATCATTCATCAAACAATATTGATCAATAACAATAACGCCACTGAAGCATTCTGTATCCAAACAAACCGTACTGTTTACCATTAAATTTAAGCGGTTTTCAGTACCTCAATTTGGTTGAATTAGAAGCGTGTTAGTTAATAATCATAAATAATTAATTACTTTTCTATTTGCAGGTTCATTTATATACTACAGAGACCAGGACGAAAAACTTGAGGAATACTCGGCGGCCGTGCCAACGATTATAATCTTTTACTATGCCGCCTTCGGATTTGGACTCGCAGGATCTTCGTGGTCTTTATTAGCTGATACGTTTCCCATAAATTTGCGAATATTTGCAATGTCTTTAGTTGGTAAAAAAACTTTTTTTGATCACTATATTAACAAAGTTTATTTAAAATATTTACTCATTTATTTTTAAATCGTGTCACTTAATATGTTATTTTGCTTAAAAAAATTTTATCCGGTCTTCTTATAATAGTTAATAGCTCTCTATTAGAGTAAAAATTAAAAATCAGCTATAAAAGCTAATAATTGTCTGTGAACTTTTGTTCCTCTGCCACTGATAACTTCACACTTCACCTAGCGCGATTTATTGATAATAACACTCTCCGCCTTATAAATTATCCCTTCTATTCACATAACATTTTTCTGACAACAAAGAATCCATCCAACATCCACGAAACTAAAAATTTCTCCCCCAAACAGGGATACTCTTTTGGTTCCTATGCATGTTCCTGAACAACGTGTTGAGCGGAATGCTGCTGTACTTTGGCATACCCCAGGTTTTCTGGGTGTTCTCCGCAATGTCCTTCTTCACGGCGATGGTCTCCTGCTGCATACAGTCCAACAGTGGGAAGAGCCTCGCCGACGTGCACGATGAGTTCCAGATTAGATGATCTGATTAACGGAAAATCCCGGCCGAGATCTGAGTACGGCGCTGATCTCGTTGAAAATTTGAATATTTGCAAGTTTGGATATTTGAATAAGGCAGTGCTATCGTTTAACTTTGCCAGTGGGGTTCGGGGTTGTGCCGCTGTGGATGGATTGTAAGATTAATTAAGGGAGGGACTGGGAGTGTTAGGTGTGGCTTGTACGCGAGCTAATGTTTATTTGAAGATTGTAGTTGCGGTGAATTTCATAAATAATAAAGTAATGAAGTAATTCTGATGCGAATTATTTTTCGTGTATACAATGGTTGTGATTGTTAGAGACCAAAGAAGGAATTTTAATACAGACATTTATGTTCTCCATTAATATTTATTTTTCGTGAGTTCGTAGTATCATGATAATTAAAATTTTAAGAAATATTATGAATCGTGCATCCTAAAAAAGATCGGTTGAAACTGACAAACAAAATTTGTAATAAAAAAATGTAAATATAGTTTATCATTTTTTTTTGTAAACCAAGCATTCGTATATAATAAAATGTTATTAATTTCGATTAATTAAAAATTTCTTTTCAAGTTGTCTAAAAAAATCCAGCAGTCCTTAAAGCACTTTACGAAGTTAAAAAGCCAAGGAAAGCTCGACGACACCATCGCTGTTACAATCACGGCGCTTCAAAGGGTTGGAAAGTTAACTTCACGTGAGCGATCCAACAAATTCCCTACCGAGAAGAACCAACATGACGAGAGGCAGCCTCGATTGCAGCGAGAAAGGAAGCTGCCTGCGCTCCACGCGCCTCTATCGAATCGTCGCTGTACATACACCAACCCAACCCAACCAGGCAGACACACGCACACACACACAAAGCGGAACATTTGACGCGTATATTGCGCTGCAGCCTCCTATCCCATTTCGCCTCGGGCATAAAGGCACTCCCTCCCTTTTCACTCGCGGTCTCGCGCACTTGAGCTACTTTCGCGAGAGCATTTTAGGTTAGGACGTGTCTTCTCTGCGTAAACCGAGCAAAGTAGGCCTTTAATTGAAATTTCGCGAGCTCTCTGTTCGCGTGCGTTTTCAAAGCGAAACACTAGAGGGGGGGAGGTGAGTAGGGAGGAAGGGGTTTGTTTCACGAATTTTCGGAGACGCCGCGATAATTTTGCACGGAAACGCTTCCGCGAAATTCGTCTCCCTTTGTGGGTCCATGATTTTGGGTTTATTTCATTTCACCGGGGGGACGATGCCGCGCCGGGAACTTGCACGATTAACGCCCGTTGAAGGTTAATAAACGGGAAAATTTAATTGGAATTGTGTTTGAATGGGGGGAACGGAGGAATGCATTGCGGCGGAAAGGCACAAAAGCCTCGGGAAACTGAAATCCTCGAATATGTCGAATTTCAGAGATTTTGTCTTTGTCGCTGCAAAAATTGCGCGAATGAAATGAATTTCAGAAGTTTCGGTTGGCATTGGAGAAAATAATTTTAGAATTAACAGTGTTACGGATTATGTTAATAAATTCGTTAAAAAAATTTCTCTTTATTTAATGTATGCTTTCTTTTATACGTTTATAGTTTAACAAACAGTTAATGCTTTTAGTAAGCTTTTACTACTTTAACAGATATAATTCATTAATAATTAGAATGCTCATTAACGGATTGAATGTTTGTGAATAAATAAATACTTTTAATTAGTACGTAGTGCATAAGCGATATTCAATCATGACCATTATATGCTTAAAAGTATAAAGGATTGAATGCTTTTCATAAAGATAATAAGCGCACTTGAAATCTTCGTTCTAGTTCTCTATCCTCCACCACTTTTGTGCATAATACTTCTCAATATTTTTCTATTATCCCCTTATCAAATTTTTCCATCTTTCATATAATAATCAAGCACTGAATGGAGTTTTTAAGTGCTCTTACTCCAATTGGATTGCCATTTGCCGATCCATTGATTGGGAATAATGGAAATTTCTGGGTATATATTTACTGATCGTTAATAAGATAAAAGAAAATTTGCTAATTTTTGTGGCATGAGTAAGTTTCAATAGACGTTTTTACGAGTTCGTGGGTCAAATGTAAAAAGTGTTCGTGTATTATATTTGAAACAAATTTTTTCTTATAAACGAAGGGTAACTCCTAACTGAAAACATTAATGAGCAAAAAGAGTAGAGAAACAAAGTTTTTAAACGATTTATGCTCTCTTAAAAAATTGATGACGAAAAGTTGAAGCATGAATAAAACAATTGTGATTGGCTGATTCTCGTGGAAAATGAGACCAGATTGGCTATAATTTAACGTTACTGTTGCTAGATTGAATTAACAGAAGCAGACTTTATAAATTATTTTATTTAATTTTCGTTAATAACATAATAACCTACGAATTTGAACTTACAACTTGCCAATCGAAACTGTTTCCCAAGTCTGTGTTTTGTAGTTCATTTGTAATGTATCAATAAGTTAAAAGAATTTCAATATTGTGTATGAGAGAAATCTTTTTTTATTACAAGTATCTTAGTCTAACATAGAAAATATTTAGCGCGCGCTTGGATGTATAAAAAGAATGCTATGAAATTTATGTAAAATTTATCAAATCCTCCATGTTCCGTTCAGCGCAATTTGGGGAAAAAACTTAACGAATTCCAACTTAATCACGCATTTAAATTTCGAAGAGGGGGAATGAAAAATGAAATCCTCCCCCCTTCCAGTGCATAACTCGCTTCCACTTCTGGCTGAAAAGAGTTCTCTAATCGTGCGATTCAATCGCCGTCTGCTTTAGCGCTACGCGGAAAATTAAAACAATGGATCAGCGGCGCTTAAAGTGCGCGGAGGTAAATTCAATCTCCTTCTCGCTCCACATCTGCAGAAAATCGTTAAAACACATAGCTTCGAGACTCCGCCGATGTACATCTATCCTTTTCTCTCCATCCACCTTCATCTCCCTCCTCCCCTCTTCCGGCTCATCCAGAAGCACCGAAAATCCCCCGGCTAACCTACGTTGCTAAGCTCCCGGGCTTATCCTGCTGCCAGAGAGGACCAAAGATTATATGCTCGGCGCATAATTATCGAGGCATGCTCCGTTCGAAAATCCCCGTAAAAAGTCACTTTAGCCCCCTTTATGACAAGTCCTCTCTTGGCCTCTCTCTCTACATCCGGCTGACTGGATTTCTCGATCTCCCCGGAGATGGGGGCCAGAAATCTCTCCCGGAATTTCACACTTCATTTGTATTCATATAAACGTGCGAGCTGAACGCGGAAATTGAGATTTCGTCGGGACGCCAGTCCGCTCGTGTATTATATTGCAATTAAGAGCGCTGCGAGCTCGATTTTATTGGGACATTTTCTGAAGTTATCTAATGACTTCGCTCGCTCTTTCATTTTTCTGGGTTCTAGAGTGTTTCATTTAAGAACGATGAAGGGATTTTTAAGAACTTTGGATTTTCTTTTTAACTCGATACCTACTATATCTTTTTTGCTTCCTCCTAGAGGAAATTTTGTGATAGTAATTATTGGAATTGTTCTAAAAACCTGTTCTAAATGTATTTTAAAGTGCAAAAAAGAACAAATGGTTTTTGAAAAATGGCTGTACCGATCTGCGCGCGCGCGCGCGCGTGTGTATCTGTGTGTGTGTGTATACGCCTGGATCTGAGCTTCTACTGAACGGATTTGCTGTGTCTTAGTGAATAATCGGTTTTTTTCAACGATCGACGATTTATTTTTTTCACCTTTAACTAAATTTTCAAAATTAGAAAGAATTTTTTAAATTCATCTACTATTTTTTGTTTTATAACGATTTTAAATTATATATGATATCGCGATTATATATATAACATAGTACAGTCATATTATTATTATTATTTTATTATTATTGTTTACATTAGTTTCAGTAATATAGTTCAAATCAACTTTTCTTTGGCTAATAATTACTAGAGAATTTTGGAGAATTACAATAAAGGAAGCATGAAAAAACTTTTGACAAAATTCATTAAAAAAATTTGACCTTCATTTGACCTCTAAGAGTCATTTTGACCCCTAGGTTGTTGTATATCCGAATGTAAATTTACCCGCTTTTTTGATTGCTTATACCAAAAACAGATGTTTCCATTTAAGAAAAAAAATTGACCTTAAAATGACCTTGAAGATTTGTTTCAGGGTCAAATCCAAGGTCCCCATCAAATTCTTTGCTGAAAATTATTTAAGACTTGACCTTGATCATTTTTTAAAACAAACCTACCGAAATTTCTAAGGGTTCACAAAGAAGCATTCTTTTGACCTCTCTTTAGCCTGGAGAGGTCACATTGACCTTGAACATTAATACATTTTCCAACGTAAAATTTTCCGCTCTATCGATTGCCATTATCAAAAATGGGGGTTCACATTTAACAAAATTGAGTTAACCTCTAAATAACCTTGAAGGTTAAGGTCAAATCTAAGTTCGCCACTGAACTCCTGGTTGAAAATTACAGAAGACCTGATATTGACTTTTTTCTTTTTACCACTAATTTCGCGAAATTTTTAGGGGTTTCTATACTTTTGGGACACCTTGTATATCATTTTTTTGTTTATACGTTATTCGTTTACGTTAAGAGAATATGTTCAATCTATTTTTCGCTCTTCCCGCAATTAAGTTATAACGAAAAGCCTTTTTTGCGCTGTAAACAACTTTGTCACTTTATAAACTGCCGCATTCAATGTATGGACTGCATTATCAATCACACTTTAATCGTTTTGTTCTTCAACAATCAATCAATTTGACCTGAGAAATAAAAACTTAAACTTCGCAGACACGTTTTTACAGCCTCTTTTACGAGACCTTCTACTTCAAACATTATTTAATACTAATTAAAACCCCTCTGCCAAGTCAGAAACATTATAAAAATCCCTTTTTCACTGCAACAAAATGGTCCTCCGCAAAACTAGTCGTCGTCCACTTAAAAAAAACTCCACCTCTCTTTCTCCCTTAATTCTATTTTCAAATACTTAATAATTAGCGTTACAGTGCTCGGCGAAAGAGAGAAAGGGGGAGGAGCGAGCTTGTAAAAGGATTATACGGGCGAGAGGAACAAGCTTGGTAACGGCACATAAGCTAATATGCGTTCTGTCGAGTCGCCCCGGGCTGCATCTCCGCTCGGCCGAGCAATTCCGTGTGCGCGAGCGGCTCCTCACAAAAAGGAGAAAAGAAGAGTCGAGCGCAAGAGTGGTTGCATATTAGTTTATGCAAAACTCCGGCGCCGGAATCATGCAAATTTCGACGCGGGACGCGGCGGCGTACGAAGCTACCGCGAATTTTGATTGAATTTCGGAGAAGAAAAGCTTCGCGAAACGGGTTTTCGAGGAGGCAGGTGGTTGCCGGTGTTTATTGATAAAGTGGGGCCGGATTTTTGGGAAATTTAAGCGGGTTGACAAGTAGAGCGTTGATCAAAGTTTGCGAAATAATGGCTCGCGTAAGTAGATATGTTCCGAGTTTGGTTAGACGCAAGTTTGTGCAAGTTTCGCTGCAGTATCGCCTTACAGAACTACATAATTAATATTAACAATTCGTTGCTAAATAAATTTTAGTGGCTATTATCTTTCGTATCATTAAAAATTAAAAGTTTTGTTAACAGCGGCAATTTAACGAACAACTTTTTATATTTCGGTGATGTTTTTTCACTTACGGGGAATATCCAAACTCAAAGTAATTGCGCAGGCCAAAATTCTCTATGCCCAAAAACCTAAAGAATCCTCTCGAAATTCTTAAAATACAATTCTAATTTAAGTGCCGAGTAAGTAAACGAACGTTTTTTTCTCTCTTTAAAAGTACGCAAAACTCGGCGCTCGCTCTCCGCACGAGAGGGGACGCGAGAGCGAGGGGTTCGCGCCGAGGGGAGAAGCAAACATAACAAAAGATGAACGAGGCCGCCTCGTGATGGATTTTATTTTAAGGATCCTCCGCGATTGCTCGGGAACGACTTTTTTCCGCAGCGCGTATATGTACGTACGTTTTTAGTTTTTTAAACGGACCCCGATGACACGAACGAGTGTTCGCACTCTGTTGTGCGCGGCGGATGATGAATGACGACATTGTGCTCTTGATGGCGAGCGAGGCGTCTGGATGTATATAATGTAATACTTCTCGTTCGAGTACTCGGGTGGTTCTTTTTGAGCGTTTAGCTGCTGATCGTTTATTTTTGTAGGGATTTGTTAGCCGAATTTTGGCACATCTGCGAGTTTAATAATTTCGATCGATTTTAATTGATGCATTTAGTTTTACTCGAGTAAAGTTTTGCTCTTTTTTTATGAGAAAAGTTAATCCTTGATTGTAGATGTAGAATAAAGTTTTCAAGTAAGCGTATTGGGGTTTTAGGAGCAAACTAAGAAAGTAATATGGCAATTGTGTAACATTTTGTTTTCTGTAATGAAAAGATTTTCGTTCAAAGTTTAGCGCTATTCCAGTAATGAAAGGATTATCAAACTTAAAAGTTCAAGGTTTCTTTGTATAATAGGTTTCCCATACTTATCATCAGTCTTACTGCTCAGCTATTTTATATCGAAGAAAACAAATTAATTTTACATGCTGTATAAAACGAAAATTAATTATTTCCAAAAGGAACTTCGTCCTTGATTACAAATATTTTTTAAGCAAACAATAATTTTAGCGTGACTCGGCTCCTTAAATTTTTTCACGTCGCCGGGCTTGTACACAAATAAAAAAGAAGAACGAACCGCGCCGGAATAACAACGTCCTTGATTAAAACTCGACGAAAAATTAAAGTACACGCCAGACACTAACGAACGTCTCCCTCGCATTATTACGAAAACACTCATTACTCGAACAAGAAAACTTTTCAGCGGCGTCGGCGCGCGTCTACACTCCCTTTCGCTTTTTCTTTTGCCCTTAACTGTATCAACAGTTCGACAACTTGTCAACAAGAGCTAAACATAATTTTTTTCCAATCTGAATGAATTCCCGGAGTGTGTTCCTCTCTCCCAGTGGCGAATCCATATATTGATTCAAGGAAGAGGGAAAAGAGAGAGGGAGGGGGGGAGCGGGGGGTGCGAAAGTTTCCTCGAGGAAAAACGGAGCGACGCAGAAGTGCGTATATTCGAGGAGCTCTCTCCTCTCGGGGGAGACATCATTTTTTATATCGCGCCTCACCTGACGAGGTCTCCCGATGACGATTTACCAACCCCGCTTTCTTGCAGCGACAAAACGAGCGGATACTGCTCTCTTTCTTTCCCCCGCCGCGCGTGGGGAATGTTTTTTTTTTCTTTCTGGATAAGTGCTGCTGCGATTTCTCATGCCGCTTTAAAAGAGCGGAATTATTAATGGTGTTAATGCGCTGGAGAAAAATCGTCTTATTTAGGGCGAGGGTATTTTGTCGTATTTTAAGGCGGGGAATTGTTTGGTTTTAGTTGACAAATAAATTAATAACTATTATGTATAGAAGTATTTTACAAAATAAACCCTTACAAGAGTATTTATAAGTTTTAATATTTATCTTTAGATAATAATAAAGTCAGTTTGCTCTAATTATCGCTTTTTTTTTATGAAATCAGCATTAATACCCTACTTGCCGAGAATAAAGAACGAAAGACATTGTGATCGAAGCTGGTGGAATATCAAAATAGTCGGATTTCGGTAAAAATACGCGAGGAACAGCATCGATAAGTAGGAAGAAATGAATAGGGAGAACAGTAATGCAGCCCTTAGTTTTCTAGGTCACAATCAAGGACTTTTGCCGCTGGACATATTTTGCCCTTATTAGGCGAATCATCCAATAGAGGGTAACGTATCGAATGTGGGATTTACACGCTAAAGGGAAAATGCCTGTAGGGGGATGCTACATTGATCGAGAAAATGTATTTTAAAGAGGTTTTTTTAATAATAAAATGAACGTTGATAATTTTTTTTTTATAACAATATTTATTCGATAAATGAAAATAAGATAAAAATGTAGATTGATTATTACTAAACTTTTGCGTTAAAAAATAGTGATTTTCATTAAAGTAGAAGTTAAAAAAATACAGCCCTTCAGACATTTTTACTCCAAGTTGTATTTCTCCAGCTTTATCATTAGATCGTGCCGTAAATATAAATAAAAACTTCAACTGCGCACTTCAGTACTAATTACAACCTTATATTGAATGAAAAGGATCCCGAGAAACATTACCGTTAGCTATAATTACAGTGATAAAAGGGTTACGACGAAAAGAACTACAATAAAATTAGTCTTTGACACGGAATACGGCAATAATTGCCGAGCTTATATATTTGCTTTTAACGAAGCACAAAGTATAAATAGACGAACTTGAACGCAGACAAAAAGCAAGAAAGAGAGGAATTAAGAAAACGAGGACCGAAACAAAAAGCCAAAGGCGCAGATCTTCTCGTTCATGGGATTTGTGGGGAGGCAATCCTTTCTGCTAAATTTCGTTATTAACGGGAAATTCCGGCGCAGAAGAAGTACAAAGCCGCGGGATATTTGACGTTTGATGGTTGGAAATTACAATATACTAGAAAAATGAGTTTTCGTGCAATTAACAGGAATCGCGCTTGTACTAATGTTTCTTAGAACGGTATTAATCAAGCTGTAGACTTTTAATTAGTGGATTTTTAAAAGGGAATGGATTTGTCTCGTGGTTTGCTCTAAATTACTTGCAATTATCAAGACTGCTTTCCCGCGTATTTCATAATTGCTTGGATATTTACAGACTTTTATTTGAATTTGTTAAAATTAATTGTAATATTAAACTGAAATTTACCTTTATTTCAGCTGAAGACAAATATACCAGGGAAAGTCTGAAACAGAAGCAAATAATACATATTTAGTAAACGGTACAAATTCAATTTCACAACTTTTTATTTCAACTCAAAGTATTGTGTAAATTCATTACGTTCTGGAGTTGAATATTGCTTTGCTACTTATAATTTACGAGTCATGATAAATAATACATTTCTGCAAAAATGACCACCTCAAATAATTATAAAATACAAGAATTAAGTTCAATTTATAAGAACTAAACTTCCACCCTATTTTACAAATCCACCCCCATTTTACCTAAAATAACAAGATTTCTTTACCAGAAGCTTCTTCCCGCAAACATCCTCCCGGCTCGAAAAACCCCGGCCGCTAAATAATTACTCACGCAGATCGGATTATCCATCGACCTCCGGAACGATTCGACGGATCAGCCAGGCACGCATCAAGTCCATAATAAGTCACGTCCGCGAGGGGGGGGGGGAGTCCTTTGCTTCGCGAAGCCGGAAATCGTAAATAGCCGTGCTTACGGAGAGTCCATTGAGCGGAGTCCGAGAAACGACTTTTTTTTTCCAAGACGTTCGGGCGATTTGTCATCGCGCGACCGGCGGATTGAAATGCTCCACGGGCGACGCCGCCGGACGCGGAGAGTGAAATGGGCCGAGAAGGGATTAAGGGAAGGAATCGAGAATAAGCTAAGTGCATTTTCGTAGATTTACGCGGGCCTTTATCTAGTTTATTGTCCTTGCGGCTTTTTATGGGAGTGGACGGTTGGGTTTTGTTGGCACATTGCGGAGGTCAAGGTTGTCGGTGACAGTGAATTTTATGGTAAGCCGTGAAGTGGAGGAGGATTTTTATTGATTCGGAAATGAGCAGGTGCCGTTAGAAGATGTAATATCTTGCTGTACTGTATATTTAGTTTATTCATGTTGCTTAACTAGAATAGCTTAAAGTGCAGCATAATGTTACAAGTGCTGGCGTTTGGATGAAAATGTTTATCTTGCGCGAATATATACATTTTTATCAATTTCTTACTATTATCTTAACAAATTCTTTAAATTTTTTACTAATTAAAATAAGGAATTCAACAGAATTCCCGAAAAATTTGCATGCATTTTCTCTCTACAGCGGAAGCGTCAAATTTACAAGACTCAGACAAACCATCACGCGACCGCCTCGCAGCGAACTTCCACAGACGGGAGCACTTAAACAATTTTCGCCTCGGCGCCGCTGCGCTCCGCTCAAAATCCGCTTCAAAATTCACGGCGCCGATTCCCGGGGGCGCGTCGACACCTCCATATCCGCGCGTCGCTTTAATCAACGAAATGCACCCTCGCGACGGCGCGGCGCTCATCAAAATTTCCTCTCCCTTATACGCGCGAATCCAGGCTCGCGTGGCCGGCTTTGAAAAGCGGCGAACAAGGCCGATCGCGCGTAATCACGCGAAATTACGCGCGGTGGGCGAAGGGGCAGGTGAATTTTTTTGTTGTGTTTCGGCCCGGGTGTCGGGATGGATTCGGGAGGAGATTCGCGTCGATATCGTTTATGCAAACGCGGAAGCTAAATATAAATCAAGGATGGCTCCGCTCGCAGGTGGAGCGCATTATTTTTAGGCCCGGAATTTACATGGATGGACGAGAGCGACGCGGACTGAAATTTATTCCGTTTTTTTCGCGTGTGTATATACGGCGGAGAGCTGCGTGGCATGATGCTTGATAAAAATAAGACTCCGGGATCGTTTCGTTCTAAAAAGAAAAAAAAGCTTGTTTGGGAAAGCTGCTATTTTGGAGGCGCATAAATGTTTGTCAATGTTATTTTTATGTGAAACGGAAAAAGTTATAGAATTGATTTTTTTTGTTCAGAGTGCAATAAAAGTTTATCTTGATCGAGTGAATGTGTAACAGTTACTTTCAATTTTGCAAAAAAATATCGTGGAGCCACTATTATTTATTAATTAATATCCAATGAACTTGGAGCGACTATGTGCGGGAAACTTTTTATTTCGTCCTGACGAGCAATAGGTGAATTTGATTAACTGTAAATGATATTTTATTTCACTCTGGTTTTTTATAATTTTTTTGACAAATATACAATTCACTAACGATCAAACAAAAACTTCGAAACTTTATTTTTATTTCTTGTACGAACTATATTTTAATATTCCCGTTGTTTTATTCGCTAAAAGGCAGGCAATTTATTCTATTCTTACGCTTGACTAACCGCGACAGTTTCTTGAATATGGATTAAAAAAACAACAAACGGAAAATATAAAAATTGATTTCCCTTAACAAGTCACAAAAGCATCACGAGCATAATAATAAATTTATTCAGAAAAACGTCGGCGCCCTTTTGCTATTCCGCACAATATCAGCAACAATATCCACACGGAGCATCGTCTCTCCCCAAGCTGACTGAAGCAAAGCCCCGGCCAAGAAAATCCCTTTAATGGCCCATCCTCTAATAAGCTCCCCTTTCATCCGGATATCCTACACTTTTTCCTCGAAAATTCACGAACGAATCCGCCGTGTCTCGAATCGCCATCTGGCTTAATAACCGTGGCTGCACTGCGCCTTGCAATAAGAATTCCACGTCGGACGGAATAATAATGTCCCGCCGAGGGAGATGAAGCCGAGTGCCGCATGCGCTTTCTAGAACAAAGGAGAGGCCGTTATAGACGAGCAGAGCAGGTGCAAAGTCTGCCCGATTAAGGGGAGGGGGGGCCAAAGTCTCCGAGGCCATTCGCTGAATCAAAGCGTAATTGAAGTGCCGCTGCGCTGTAATTGCTTCAATGGGGGAAACGCGCCGAGCCGCGGAGAGCTTGTTTGTTGCCCCGGGCCTGTGTATATACGGCGGACTGTCCGCCGGGATGTCTTATGGGATTCATATTACGTAGGCCGGAGGCCCGATTGTCTCCCCCCCTCCGGCCGCGGGAAATTGTCGGGTATACGTTTTGGGCGAATCGCGGTTACGAGCCGCAATTACGTAAGTTGTTTTGGATAATTATGCAGCGCGCATAATTGAGCGGGCGACGGATGCACTAAGGTGCTTTGCGGGACACATAGTTCCGCGAGGATGTGACGGCGCGGAGGGGCTCTTTTAAATCTTCGCCGGTGCGATCCGCCTGCTCTGTTTGCATAATCATTTGCATTTTGCGCCGCGGGGATTTAAATGAGTTTATTGAAAATTATGAAAGAGAGGTGGGGTTCGTACAAACTTTCGAATGCTAATTTTCGTCGAATAATTATTTGGGTTTGAAAGTCGGGCGAGTGTTTTTCTTGAGTTACAAATCGCGCGCAAGTCGATCGAAATCGAAGTAATTATCGATTGGAGGATAATAAAAACTGTTTGTCATTTTTTGCGTAATAAGTTATCTTACGGTGCCTTCGAAAACCTTGCAGTTTATCCTGTTGCGCGAATTGCAGCATAAACGGTTTTATGTAACGATGATAATGCAGGCGCCTTTCTCTTTATTTCTTTGTCAAAATAAGCGCGCCTTTTGGCGCAAATATGATCACGTATGCGTTCGGTCACTTTCGATTCCGACGGTGCAATTTTCGTCGACTGCATACAAAGCAGAGCTAATTTTGGTTTTATGAATTATTAAAACATTTACATGAACGTAGTCAAAGTAATTTTATGGATTATTCAACGGGCGTTCCTGTTGCGTCAACGTTTTGGCATAATTTTTAAGGATCGTCGTAGTTTTCGAAGAGTCTTTTTAACAATTTATTTAATAACTGCTTCTTTCTGAAAATGATTGAAATTTTCACATTTCCTTTCGGACCTATAAAATTGTACCGCATTGGCCTTTTTAATTGTTTATTCATTTCATCAACCAAATATATAATAAAACTTTTACGTTTCGATCGTCATTCGACTCTAATACTCTTTCAAACACTACGCGAACAGAAGCCTCTATCTCCCAAACAAATTGAAACACCCATTCAAGCCTCCGCCCAGGAAAAAGAGCAAACACTCGTACGAATCTCGAAATCATAAATCCCAATCAATTCGGCATCAGCTCCCCGAGCGAAGTGTCAATAAGCACCGTCGCCTAAAAATAATTCCCCCGAGCATTCGAACAAAAGAGCAGAGCGGCTCTGAAAAGGAGCGATTCAATCCTCGCGCGTGCGACTTCCGTCTTCTTACTCGCGAGCTTTTCAGCAGAGCTGCGAGAGAGCAGCTTCTTTGGCGCGGAATTTCTTCTTTTTTTTCCGAAGCAAACAAACGGGATTTATTGCTTTCGATTTTTGATGTCCCCGCCGGTTTTTCTGTTTATTTATTCCATTCGCTCCTATAGTATAAGCTCGCGTTGTGTGCCTTGACTACGGGTGGTAAGTCGGAGCTTTCTCGAGCTCTTCCGCTTCTGCCTCGCAGGAAATTCCAGGGACCGGCTTCAAATTCAATTGGCATTTTTCAAAGAGCATCTTACATTTACAGCGCAATAAAGAGTGTGCGTGTCCCTCCAGATCTAAGAAAAGCTTCCGCGTTCTCCGGCGAAACGTTTATTTTTATTTGGCTAAAATATACTCTCGAACCCCCGGCGATAAAGAGGCTCGATATCCACTCGAAAGTTTCGCAGGATCCATCGGGATCCGGTCGAGCAAACACAGCCGCGTGACAGATAAGCGCGAATCCGGAAACGAAAAAAAAATGAGCAGCCGGGCGGAGGGAGTCTTTTTATCTTATTTTTCATATTTCAAAATCAACCCCGGCGAGGTCTCGAGCAAAGCCCCGCGGGATGCGCGCATAATCTTCGGCTCGGAAAAGAGAGAGAGAGAGAGAAAGATAACCCGATTAGGAGACGTGCGAATGAGGGCCGGAATTCGGGCTTCTTTTCGCGGTAATACGACGCCGTCGAGGGAGAAGAGGGTCTGGATGAATTTATGTATCCGCAAATCCTACAGGTTTGTACACTTTTAGTCATTCGTCATCGTCGCGGTTGACTGATGCCTCCGCTCTTGCGGTACTTTCGTACGGGATAATGCAATAATCACGTAAGACTGTGGGAATTTCAAGGGCGCAGAAGACAAGTGGGGACGAAAGTCATGCGTTGAAAGTTGGTGATTATTTAGAGTTACGCGGGCGGAGCAGGAGAAAATGTTTAAAGTATGAACGACAGTCCGTACTTACTTTTCCTGGAGACGAATGGAAATAAAGCGTTCGAAAAGTCAGATCAATTATATTTATCGGGGTCTAATTTTCTTTCGTTCCTTATATAATCTTCAGAGCCTGTTTAAACAATTGCATTTCATCGCGGCTATCATTAGAATCTTGAAACGCCTTATTTCGTATTCTCATAATTTATCTAATGACTATTTTTACTTTTATTTACAATAATTACAAAATTATCAAGCTATAAATCAAGAGCAAAGATGAAATAACGATAAAAGATTAATTTGAATAAGACCCTCGTTTTATACAAAATGATACTTATCAATTGAAACCTCTCACAGATGTCTGCTATAAAAAATTATGAAACTCGAGCTACACACCACTCAGAGAAAAATACTTTTTGGGTTTTCTTTATGTGACCCATGGGAGAATTTCCTGAAAATTGCTCGGTTTTAAAAGATAATTTTAACCTTTATAAAAATATTTGAAGTAGTTCTTATTACAAAGTATGATGTCAATTATAAGGCATATCTTTCTATCTTAGCCGCTAAAAGTTTGCGCTATTAAATGAAAATTTCTGCTCGTCCTTTGATGATCTTTATTAGTTTCAAAAAGAAAACGATTTTTTAAAAGATTCTTTGAAAAAATTGCAATTATAAAGTGCAAACAGAGTATCTATGGTGTTACAAACAATTTTTCTTGCGTGAATAATGAAAAACACAGCAAAACCTTTACCAGTAAAAGTTTCAACTTTCCGACCGAAGCAATTGAAAATTTAAAAAAAAAATAAAGCGATCCCTTCGCAAATTCCACTTCAGCGAATGCGCGTTCATAAATCCAGGGTAAAAGGTTCTCATCAGTCAGTCGGCGTTTCGCTTCGGAGCAAGAAAATTGTCTTATCAGTGATTTGTTGCACACCTCGCCTCGCCAAATAAAGCTGAAAGAGACGAGAAGGAAGAGCGCGATGCAAATTTCCCGAACGTAAACAGTACCGGGACGCGGAATAACGAATTCCCGCGCCGCAAAGCTCCTTCTTTCAAAAACTTTGCCCGCATTCTTCCCCGCCCTGTATTTCCGCATACGTTCCGGAAAATTTATGAATGTATAAATAAGTTAAAATACGGGAGGCAGACGTAGCTACTAACCGAGATAAAAAAAAAAAAAAATAAGACGCGGCGCTGGGAAAGCAAGTAGGGGGATGTTTTATAAAACGTATCGCGGCGGTTCCAACTTCTTTTGTCTGGCTTAAGAAACAGCTTAATAACTAAACAGGCCGCTTGATAAAGAGGATTTAGAGCTAATGTATTTTCAACGAACGCAGCCGTTTCTCGAGAATGTAACGTTCGAGTTCGGTACTTGCAGTTACAGAATTTATTACACCGCCGTGGTTATCTATTGCCAGGGAATCGATGACGAACGAAGGCTGCGTGTCACGTGCCTAATAGCTCCCTTGAGACTGCGACATTTGATGATTTGCTAGCTTCAGAGCTGCACTAATTTCGAACGTCGAAGGTGCAGCTATTACCGCAGTTTGCGCTCCAGCTACGCGAATATGTAACTTAATTCTGTAACTCGTGTTGGCTCCATTTGTTGTTTAACCTCGTTATCTTCACAAGAGCAATTCATTACGAATCCATTACGAAGAAACAAACAGCGCACGCTGGTCTGATTTACCAAATTTCGCGTAAAAATTCAATTTTTCGAAGTCTGGAATGTCTTAGTATGAGTTTTGCTCCTTTATTTTATAGATAATAATAATGTTCCAAAAAATGAAAATTTTGTGTAATATATATTGTTTTTACTAAATTTATATGCCTCAGATGCATTTACAATACCTTACAATACCTTACAATATCACTTACAATACCTTAATTTAAACTCGTCATCATCAAAATACATATTATCAAAGAGACTTATGTACTGTTTACTACATGACGTAGTCATTATTCGTTTTTATTATTGCAGTATTGATAAACGGCTTTTTTTTTCTTTTTCTCATTAAATTTTTCAAAATAATTATGTTCCCTATACTTCCCTGCTTCAAATAAAATTTTTTTGGTTAGTACAAGTCGTATACTACAATATCCATTAAAAAAATTCTGCGATAATTTGCGAACTTGAGAAAAATGTAAGTTAAATAAAAAAAAATAGTGAAAAGACATTTAAGGGAGTTGTATTCATATGACAGGCTTTACAGGTACAAAATGGCACAATTTTCAGAGTAAATATCGTGGTGTTGGCTTCAATCAACTATCAAAAATTAAACAAAATTTTTTAAATAACAGGACAACATTACGACCTACATTTACTTCTAGACTAATACTAATACTTTTTTCCAACTATTTGTGTTTCCGATGATTTTGGGAGGAGCTATCGTGGACACCTCAAAACGTATTTTTTTTTTAAATGACCTCCATGAATTCGCTCTCACTGGTTTGTTTATGAATATTTTTTGACGAAAAAATTACTGAATGTTCTTCAAATGTTATATAACTATGTGCAAAAAACTTCAACAAAGTAACTTTCATAGTCTTCAAAAAAAGTTCTCAAAAAAGTGGGTCGTTTAGACCGAGGTTTAGACCCGTTATCCCATACCCCTTCACCCTTAAATACGTAAATGTCATTTGTTTTAGAACAAAATATAAAAATTTGTATTTTTCTTTAAAAGATTTTCATATATGTTCAAAAAATACGAAACGATTACTTTTAATGCGTAAAAACCGTTACTTCGAATTAAGACGCGAGATTCGGCAAATTGGACCACAGTGCGGCGCAGCTTCGAAATTCAACGCTACCCGAAACAAACGACCCTGCCTTATTATTCTAAGCTTATCAGAGAAAAACGAAGTCGGGCAGCTTAAACAAGGGCGATGGGGCCTTTGTAACGAGGCGGACGTGAGCGCAGATGCCGCTACTTCTTGCTCTCGCCTCTCTCTCTCTCTCTGTATTCTCCGCGTAGTCGCGGAGTCGATTGCCGGATGCACGTCCCCCGGGGTGAATCGATGGAGCCCCGAAGCGTCTCGTTCCGCCTTTAAGCCTTAGGCCCTCTTACTGCCTGCCACCTGTGTTTCTTCGCCGAGCTGCCCTTGTGAATTTTTATAGTTGCTCGGTGTTTCATTGGAGGTTCGCTGGCGCTGCTCGGCTGGTTTACTGTATACTTTGGGTGCTTTTAGCAGGAATTTTGTGTGCAGTTATTATTAAAAGTTTTTCGTTTGATAGAATACATCTCGTCGTCGCGCTTAACTACGTAGTATATTTGAATGCTGCAAAACAATTTTTTATTCCATGAAAATTTAATTGGAATAAATTGGCGAGTAGAGCAAAAGAGAAATTTCTGTACGTACGTTTAAAAGTAAACTGTACTTTTACTATATTAGGTTATATCTTATTTTACTATGCAAAATTTTGAATAAATCAAGCTGAGGATGGAAAAGTTCACATACGTTTAAACATAAAATATGGATTTTTAAAAACAAAGCTTGATGTAAAAATTTTAAATTTTGATGAAATAGATGCTTTTGTTTTATGTATATTTCGAACACGGCTTTCCATTTTGCTTTCCGCTTTTCAGAATGAAATTTCTACTCTAAAAAGCAAGTATTTTGTATGTGGCTAAGTGGATTAAATAAATTTTTAATAAAAATAATGTTAAATCTAAGGGGAAATAAAAACTAAAAAAATATAATAAATCTTTTAGACAACATATATAGTAATTAAAAATGCAAAAATCGTTGAGTTGACTCCATTAAAAAAAATTCTTTTACATACTTGATATTAAAAAAGTGTTTTAACTCCTTTAAAACTACTTTCTAGCTTCATATATTACTTTTAGCAGGAAGTTGCTATTCTTCTTCTTGCTTCGCCTTCGACATCAACTTTAACATCTTTTATCTTGTCTTCTTTTTTCCTCAGAATTTTCTTTTAGTAATACTTACCTGAATAAATTACGCAATTTATGTAAAAAGTTTTTAGGACATCGATTTTCTATTGAAAAGTTCGTGTGTGCATGAAAAACTTGGGGGCTTAAAATTTATTTTCAGCAAAAGTTAACCAAAGACATTACATGCTTCCAGGTTACATTTATTTTTAAAAGACTTTAATCAAATTCTTATCTTCCTTTTGCATTTCCAGTCGAAAATCCCCAAAAATAACAGAATCACTCTCATCATCAATTAATCAAACCGATTTCTGCATCAATCTTCGCCAACTGCATGGACCCAAAAATTACCATTTCAGCCTTTTTACATCGTTGTTGATGCAATCAAGCGGATCCTTCGAAGCAAAAATTTAACCGGCGTAAGTCGATAAGGGGCGCCGCCCCCTACGATAAAATGCGTCGGCGCTTTTTCGTCCTCGTCGCGTTTTTGCTGCCGATCCTCTTTACTGCGAGCGTATCTTCATATTCCGAGCACGGCGGCGTTAATCACGTTTGTCCAAAGGGTAGATATTAGACGTTTATTTGCCCGAGTAGGTAGCAAAAGTTATAAAAAATATATAAAAAATACAAGTAAACTCTGCAAATTGCAGGGAGTTGCTCAAAGCTCATAATAATAATATCAAAAGATGAAATAAAATAAATATTGACGTACAAATGTGCCACAGGACTGTATGTCCTGATAATATCATAGTTGGAGCAAACAGAGAACGTATGAAATTAAAACGCAAAAATTGGGTTTAAATATACATCTACCCAGTCGGTGGCACATAAAATAAAACAAAGACTAAAGGAGGCCGCCTAAAGAATCGCCCCCGCGAAGACCCTTGAGAGTCCAGTGTGCGGATTTTTTCGGCGGCTTTCTTCTCTTCGTTTCGGCGCCGGGCTTTTCTTCTTTGTGCTGGGGATCAACGTCCGCTCGGCTCCTCTCCAGGGCATTGATGTGCCTTATTTATGATGTGTATTTTAATGCTAGAGTGATTTATTTTGGAAATTATATGTTTTCTTGAACATTATCGTTATGCTATCATTATTAATCTTGCTTTGTTGTTCGTATTTCATAACTGTTTCGTGCATGTATTAAAGGTTTTTGTTCGATGAAACAGACTATTCGAATAAATAAATGTTTTTTTTTTTATTACTTTTCGCAGTTTAGATAACATTTTTTATTTTAATTGTATTTTTGATGAACACAAGAAGATGATCGTTTTAATCGTAATCGTTTTTAAAAAAACGTAATGCTTTCTCAGAAAAATGTAAAACGTCTGAAATATTCATCTATCTATTATTATTATAATCATAATTACTGTTTGGTTGATGAGGACATTTCTGGTTTCATTGTCTTTGTCTATTATAGCAAATTCTATTTAGTATTATAATTATTATAATCTCCTAGTACACATAATTATGGTCCATCGGATCCATTCATGTGTACATGCTGTTTAATTATTGTTTATTTAATAATTCAAAACAAATCTAAAGCAAAATAAACCCCTGATTCGATTTTTCCCTCTTATTTTACTTTTATTCTACTTCTTAAATACCTTTCTCATATTTGCAAAATTTAAATAAACAATTTTTCGCCCAAATGATACTCCAGTAAACATCGCACGAATAGCGATTATTTTTATTCATCTCACTCCTCGCCCTTTCTCTGCTCTAACGTATTCGTTATATTTTCGTGGATCCCGTCTTTTCTTCTTTGTTTCTGCTTGCGACTCCTCATTAGACGTATTTACCTGAATATTCTCCGGTTTGTTCTCCGATAACCTTCATTTAGCTACGTTGAGTTATGATTTTGCGAGCTCTAGAACTCCAGTTTACTATGATAAAACGATTGTGGTTACTCGGCGATAGAATGCAAATACAAAGCTCTTAAATTAGATTGTTCCAAGAGAACTTCAGTTTCTAGTGTACTGTAATAATTTAAACTTTATATAAATGATTCAAAATTGAAGTTTGTTCATGGACGATAAAAAATGTAGTACATCAAAAAGTTTGCCTGAGATTCTTAGTGGAAGTAAATACATATTTTGATTTTTGTAGATCGTTTGCGCAGAAAAAAAGCATTATTAAAACTTTATTAAAGGCTGTTATATTGTAGCAAAACTCGTGTCTGGCTTTTTATAGGCTCACAACTTTCTTTACGTGATGTTCAACAGTCCGTTACCTACTAGTTATGAAGGAACTCCGACATAGATTCTCCCTAAGTGGCTGATGGTTGAGCAGACTTCTCTTCTTATGTGAGTTATAACTAAAACAAATCTTGGACGAATTCTGGTCAGGTAGTACTGATTACATTTCACTTAGGTCTTCTATACAGGCATTTATTTAATATATATATTAACACTTCTTTCAAAATGAATTTTTTTATTGATAGCTTTTTGTCGTATTCGTCAAAAAATAATATTTCTTTACATTTTTTTTACAACTGATATAATTACTCCAAGAAGCTTTATGAAACAATTGCTTTTAAACATTATTTTATTCAATAAAAGAATAAATTGAATCCTTCCATCTTTTATACCTTTCTTCCATTTAATAAGCATAAAATACAAGTTTAGGTGTACACGAAACCATAAAAGCAAACACTTGACACTCAATTCAAAGTAATTCTTCTCATGCACATGTAGTACGCCGTAGGATCGTTGCCCCGAATTAAATAGAAAATCGAACGACCTAATTTATTGTCTTATTATCGGAAACCGAGCCTACGATAATTTGCGGATCGCGCAAAAATCGTCCGGCATGCATGCAAGCTTTTGCGGCTAGTCCATTTTGCCGCGGGTCGTTAGCCGCGCCCTTTCATTGGCTCGGTCAATAAAAGTTTCATCGAAACAATTTGCCACCCCTATTTTTATCAGTGTAAAATTTCGCCGCGAAAGTTCAATTTCAACTGGATTCTGTTTTAGTGGTAATAACTTTTGATTTCGTTCGCTTATCGTTGTCCTTCTTAAATTTTAGTGTTTGCTGCGTATTAAGATAAGATCGATTTTGTAACTATAATTGAAATGTACCCAGAAAATTTATATTTCAAGGACTTGAAATTTATCAAATCTTTATTATAGGGAAATAAAATTTACGTGGAATTGCAGATTACAATCGGTCTATAACCAGCTCAAAAAATTTAAGATTCCGATAAAATCCCTAGAACTCCTGAATAAATTACTCCCTTACGCAAAAACTGAACTAACTAAAAACTTGCTTTGACACTCTACATAAAAAATACTAAATCAATTTACCACATTCTACAAAAGGTCCGACCGTCTATTAGCCTCGTCGCTCCCAGCATAAACGGAAATCCCGCTCGGCCCTCCCTTCAATTAGCCCGTCCCGCAAAAACAGAAACCCAGCGAGTAATCCGTCATTTCGCACAATCTAGCAAAGCGTCCGGCCGAGATTGTAATCGTCACGGCTCATTGTAACTCTGTCCGCGCCTTTCTCCGGGAGCTCCACTTAAGCGGATTAATATTTATCGGGCGACTTGGTGCGTGCAGCGGCGCTCTTTCCCGCGGCGGCCTTTCTTGCCTGAAGCGCGACCCTGACACATACACGGCCGTCACGCGATCGTCCGAGAACTTACCTTCGTGGCGCGCGGGCCTTTTTTCCACCCCCCTCCCCCTCCTCCTTCCCCCTGCGGCTGGGCTTCAGGCTCTCCCTCAAGTTCGCCGGTATTTATTATGGATTTTTCGACGTCGAGCAGAGCGATAAGGTCTGCAAGCTCGAGTTGCGAGTGAGAGATGTGAAAGGGCAATTTATGGATTGATCTGGCAGATCTGTTGGGGGTTTCAAGAGTTTTAGAGCGCTATTTTTGAGTGCGGTTTGACGGAGGAGGTGTGCATTAAGATGCAGCCGGTGATAAAAGATCATTTATTTTGTTAGGGAGGTTGATAAGGGTTGATTTATCGAAACAAATGTGGTTCTGAAAAAGTATTAAAAACAAAAGAACAAATGATTTGAAATTGATTGTTACTTTTTTGTTAATTATTGTTTTAAATAATAGAATATTTTAGTATATTTGAAATTTATTTATTATTTTTTTATCATAATTTTTTGCTTCCTCCTAGAGGAAGCTTTGTGATAGTAATTTTTCTAACAAAAACAAAAACAAAATGGTTGAATATTTAATAATATTTCAATCTTATAGAATAAGATTTTTAATCATTATCAACAATCGTCATCCCAAGTTGATCTTATAACAGGTGCTCGCTCTCGCAAGCGGACAAGTCGAGCGCGATTAGTTCTTAACATCATCGTTAGGCGGCTACCGATTACCCGCCGCATCCGCCGTAAGTGCTCGAAACGCAGAAGTGCCGAGCACCGTCCGAGGCTCGGGACCTGCCATCCCGCAGCCTGACCGGGGCTGCTCTATAGGGGATTTTATTTCGGTTGACTTGATGTATTTGTAGGAAAATAAAGTATATCAGACTTTTTACAAGCTGTTGCCATGACTAGGTATTATATTTGGGTATACTCGAGTGTATACTTGATAAAGGGAGTGACGGCACATCGGAGGAGAATACCAATTCTAGTCGGTGACTGCCTTGACAAATGTTCACGACTTACTATTTAGTCAACTATCATCGAGTGAGCCTTTGTTTATAATAATCGTTGACTAAAACACTTCCCTCAGTCATGGCATTCAAGTCCTTACTTCGACGGGAGCAGCTTTAACTTTGAATGCATTTGTCGCAATCATCGTATAGGGTCTTTCTTTATTGAACCACAAGCGTTTCAATCTTATTTTTTCACGTTCCGGCAATGTAGAAACGAACCTGGAAATATTGTCAATTTCATTATCTTTTAAGAAGTTGTAATGATTCGGTCTGTAATTGGGTCCTCTTAGTTTTATTGAAATAAATAAACGAAAGAAAAATACTGTTGTCAATAGAGTTAAAAATTTATTTAACGAACCGCTCCCTAACTATTAATCTAACCTATTACTAATAACAATTAATTCTCGCCTAATTCTATACACTCACACACGGCATTATTCACACATACTCTTGACGCTGCTGCTGCTGCTTGACGACGTCTCTTCCCACGTAAAAACAATTTATACAATTTTTTCCAAGATTTTATAATTTTATTTTTAAATTTTGTAAAATTTTGATTCTACATAATTCGTACAAAATTTGTGTACAAAA
>JAWWML010024306.1:0-15397 GCA_035047165.1 Ormyrus rosae
GGGGGGAGGGGGGGCTGAACGACAAGCATAACGCTTACAACTATATAATATAGTAAGATATATAAGTAATTTATTTATTATATATATGATTTATATATGCTATACAGCCTGTCTCATAATCGGTTTAGAAGCTCTCGCCAGTGGATAGACGAGACAATTCTAAGGTATACAATTCTACGCCTTCGGCGCCTTCGCTTCCGACTCACGCTGAATATCTCACCCTCGCTAGAAATAGCTCATTTTCTCCTCTTGTTGCACAATGTACTATTATATAGATTATTATATGTATTATTATTTAGAGAGACTATTTGTTGCTATGGCAACTACTCGCTATTCGTTGCCATGGCAATAGTCTTAATTCGTATAATGTCAACAACAGTGAAAATATTTTTATTGTATATATATGTCATAGGTTATATACACTACTCAAAAAAAGCAAGGCATCACTAAGTTAGTCTCAAATTTAGCCGTTTTTCGAAATGCTACAACTTTTGGTCAAAAATCGATAAGAAAAAACGTTTTTTTTTTAATTAAAGCTCGAAATCTCTACTTTTTGATTTGGATATTTTTTTTTGATTGGATGTAACCACACCATATGTGACCTTCAAGTCAAGGTTACCGTTTGAATTGAAAAATGTATAAAGTTTGCCGTTACATACTGTAAAATAATTTTTTCTCGAACTTGAAAATAACAAAGTATTAAAGCTTAACTCTTTACCTTTAATTTAAAAAAAACCGCTGCCAATTCATTGGTACTTAGCTTCATCCTAACTAATTTATCGTTCCAATATTATCTCTGAGATTCATTAAAAACGATCGATTTCAAAAACATAATTTCAAACTATTTTTTATTTAATTAATTATTTATTTTTGTATTATTATTTTATTTTTCTATCTCCATTTTAGAATTTAATGAACAGCAAACAAAATTTAAAAGTACTTCCTCCTAGAGGAAGCTTTGTGAAAGTAATTTTTGGAGTTTTTCGAAAAATCTGTTATGATTGTATTTTAAAATGTCAGAAACAAAAATAAATGGCTTTTAAAAGATGTCTGCATGGATGTATGGGCAAGCTATGGTTTGTACACATAAGAATCATGCACATATTAATTGTGCACAATTTAGCATAGCTCGATATATCTATATATAATTTTCACCAATGCTAAAGTGCAGGATTTTTATGTGTACAAACCACACCTTGCCGATGTATGTTTGTGTGTGTGTGTGTCCCTATGTATAGCCTGAAGCTCCTGAATGGATTTTCATCGTTCACGGCTCATTTTTTTGCTTCTTTTTGTGATGGCGGTAAAAAAATCTTTTTTTGTTTAGCTTATTTGTTTTTGTTTTATCGCAAATTTGGGATTTTTGAAAGATTTCATTTTAATTTTTTTTAACTGTAGGATTGAGATATTTGAATCGAACAATGACTATTTTAAAGAGCATAAAAATACTTATAATTTCAGAGAAAAAAAGTTACCCTAACTCTTATGGTTCTTTTGTTTTTAATAAAAACGTGTGTTTTTTTTAAAAAGCTTATAATTCTTAAATTAAATTATCAACTGCTCTGAAAAAATTTTTGGTAATTAAGAATATGTATATATATAGCTATAATCTGTAAAAATTTTAAACCATTTTTTCAATTAGTTTTTAAGTAAGAAGCTGAAAATTAAAAAAAAATGATTTTTCTATGTCCCACGATTGCGGAAGTAAAGATGATTTAATTGAAATTGTGAAAATAGTTAGATCTTTTGTATTATGTTCAGAGCTGTATAGTTTTTAAGCTTATAAAACTTATTATTTCAATAGATATAAGGATTTTTTTTCTAAATTTTTTGAATATTTGTATCTTATTAAATAATCGGTCTTTTTCAATGATCGACCACTTATTTTTTTCGTCTTTAACTAAATTTTCAAAATTACAAAGAATTTTTGAAATTCATCTACTAGATTTTGTTTTATAACGATTTTAAATTATATATGATATAGAGATTATATATATAACATAGTACAGTCATATCTTTATTGTTATTATTATTTTATTATGATTTTTTACATTAATTTCAGCAATATAGTTCAAATCAAATAAAAAAATTTACTTTTCTTTGGCTAATAATTACTAGAGAATTACTTGAAATTTTTATTTAATTTTCTTCTCAAAGAAGATAGTGTGAAAAGGTAATACCATGTTAAAATCACTTTATTGCTCTTGATTGATGAACATTATTTTTTTTTTATTTAGTTATTTAATGTCGCATCCCCCTTTCGGGTATTAACAGATTTAACTATAATCAGTTTCGGACTGACGGACGGATTCGAACCCGCGTCCTCGAGCAGCCTTGTCTTGGGAAGCTAAGTCCTGTGAGGTAATTAAACAAACCGAAGCCTTAACTGCCTGAGCCAAGACCACTCTTTCAACACTATTTTTTGATACGACTTGTACAAAGTTTGATTTAGCCCATGCATTTTTAATTCAAACTTGCGCGAAATCGAGTTTTGCGCATGGAGTTTCCAAACTTATGTTTTTTAGGACTTTAAATATTCCAATAACAAAATTTTTATTTAAATTAATAAATAATTAATTGAATATAGAATTGAGTTTGAAATTATGTTGTTGAAATCGATTGTTTTTAATGACCTCGCAGATAATATTGGAACGATAAATTAGTTAAGAGGAAGCTAAGTGCCAATGAATTGACAGCGGTTTTTTCTACGTCGAGGAATGTATATTTGATTTATCATCGGCAGAGAGTATAAAACAATGATGAAATGTTTGTTCAAAGTACCGTCAGAGACTCGTCATGCCTTTACGCTTTAAAAGCGAGCAGCTTTAATTTTATCTAAGAGGAATTTCGACAAATTTCAAGATATCAAGGCAGTTTTCATGTAAACTTACATAACTGAAAATAAAAGACTATGCAAATAAGCATCATAAACCGGTGGAATAGAAAATAAAGGAGAAAATAGCGGCCGGGGTAAGAGAAAAAAAGCGCAGGACGTGCAGGAAATAAAAGGTCGTCTGGAGTCTAGACTCGAAAAAACTCTTTGCCAATTCAAGACTTCTCTTATCTGCAATCACAGCCGCGCGCGAGCGCCGCGCCTCGCGGGGGTGGCGATACCGATTTATTACTTTCCGGATTCTGGAATACGGACCTCGAAACGAGTTCTTCTCTCTGCCCCGTGCAGACGCGGACGCGCGCGCGCGCGCGCGGGCTCGAGGTAAGTAGAGGGAAAAGGGCGAGCGAGCGGGGATTTGATACAGTCGATAAATTATGGAAGTCGCTATCTGAGGGATAGCGTCCTCCCTTTCTTTCGTGCCTTCGCCGCGTGACGGCGCACGAGTAATTTATCGAAAGGCTTCCCGTGCATATCGATGCCCCCGCCGCCGCCGCCGCCGCCACGCGCCTAATAAATATTTGAGGCAAAGCTCTTGCGCTCTTTGTTGCTTTATCTAACTGTCCGTTCGTCCTGCCTGTCCGGCTGGCTGTCCGACTGTCTGTTTCTACTTTCGGCTTGTTCTGCTAATCGATAATTGGCTGCGTTAATCTTTTTATTTTATTGTAGTTTTTCAAGGTTCGTTATAGCTTTGTAAATGTGTAGAAGGAACTTAATTAGTATTATAGTTTCAGATTAGCGATTGCTGACTGAATGCGAGTAATGATAGTTTGCTAATCTGTGATTATATGCCTACTGCAACTAAATATTGGTTTGTGATGATGGCACCTTTTAATTAATACTTCAGCACCTTTAACTTGTTATTAATTTTTATCAGAGCAATTTAAATTTAGCTCATCATTTGTTATAGACAAGCAATTATATAAATTCTATCTTGATCAAGATAATTATGAGCAAGTTTTTGAGTCATCGCTATTAAAACAATAGTTTTTCCAAGACTCATAAATGCATAAAGTCACCTCTCGCCACGAGCTTAGTTATTTTAAAATTTCAGTAAAATATTCTACACCTTCCGTTTTTTTTTTGCAGCGTGAAAATGTGAAAAGCTCGAAGCACGCGCCTAAAAAGAAGGCGCATAATCTCGTAAAGGGTTTAAGAGCGCCGACGTCGTTGAGGCCGGCGACGTTAATTTTTTAACCCTACTTCCCAACACAGTATATTGGCTTCGGTTCGTTTTGTTCGCTAACGTGATTTCGTGTCGTCGACCTGCCGTGCGACGGTCTTCCGTTTCTTACGGAGCGACCAACGACCTTCCTTTAGAAAAATAATAAAGCGAGCAAAAGAAATCGCGGAAAGGAGACCCTATTTTTTTTATTGGATTATTAACATGAAGGGAGAGTTGAGGCGGTTTCAACATGAAGTTGCTTTGAGAGATAAATAATTGACATGATACAAGTATTAGCATTTTAGTTTCTTTTTAGTAATTGAATATTACATTTTGTAAATAAACATATACATATTAGCAAAAGTTAAAAAACGTGAATTGGTGCAAAATATCAAATTAAAATTCTTATAATTCAATCAGAAAGTGCATCAAGTGTCATTTTTTATCCGAAATACTATCAAGTAACTTTCGAAAATCGGTGAAAAAGGAGCCGACAGAAACAAAAATTTCTTATGCAACCGGTGCAACCTGCAGTGTCTTCCAAGAACTCGCTGCGCCTCATCTCGCTCTCGCGCAATTTTCAGCGGATAACTTACCAGTCGTTGTTCACTTTACCGACCTTATTGCTTTTCGCAACGTTCGAATTCTCTAAACATTCCCAGCGGGGATAGCGAGAAATTCGATTCTTATCCGTTCTAGGCGTGAAGTAATCAAGACCAGTATGTATTTCACGTCACGTCTAATGCACGCCCGACACGACGTCCTGGCAGCGCGCCATCCGTTGCGAGTCCTTTGTACTTCGAGTCTGGAGTTTCGCTAGATTACCGCCAAGTGTTTCGAAACGTTTGGCGCGCAAGTGGAAGGATGTGAGCTCCGTTTTGTTTACGTACAGATGGAAAATTGCAAAAGCAGAGCTGAGTTTATAGGTGGGAAAACGCGTTTTGTACGCTATTTTTTGTAATCTCCAACTTTTTTAGCATCGATAACGTACGTTTTTTTAATTATGCAACAGTTTTTTAAAGAAATTAAAGTGCTGTAATAATCTTAATGAGCAAAAAGCCTCGATTGAAAAAAAATGGCGTTAATAAACTAAATATTAAAGCGTTGGCAACACCTCGACGAAGAAAGTTTAGGTAATAGGCTGTTTTTAAAGAGAATTAAAAGGTCTACAAGTCGGTTTTCCATAAACAAGGCAAAGAAACCTGATCAACCCAGTAGCCGACTCTTGCTTGTCGGACTAATTCTTAGGTCCATTAGACTGCCACCGAAAAAGGCGCATATCAAATTCCCGTTATTCGCAAATGCGCTCACGCATTTTTTCCTCCAATTACAACGCTCGAGTGGCCGCTCCGCAAAACAATGGGATAAAGATAGCCGATCGACTTGGAGAAAAAGAAAAAGGGAACACTTATCGGGAACTACCGGCTCGCCCTGGAAAGTCCATAAAAATGTCTCTCGGACAATCGGCGCGTATAAAGAATCCGCGCTCTCGGGTTCTGCGAATTTCTGCGTGCACAGTGCACAGCTCCGCCCTCGCAGAGTCGATCGTCGCCGCGGCGGACAATGACCAGCCGCGATATTAAGTCCTGTATGAGCGCGTTATAATGGAACGGCGTGTCCGCCTTTTGCCTCGCGTCTAAGGATTGCGTTTCATGAAAGCCAGCAGCGGCTCCGGTTCGAAAGTTAGCTGCTTGAGCTGTTGTGGATATTCAGAAGCTGAAAGGCTTTCAGCTCGATGTGTATTGGCGAAATCGACGGCGTTTTAGAGGGCGCTGCCTTATTTTTATTCAAATTGGTTTTGTTTTGATTTTGAACAGGTGATAAGATAGTAGATAGGACGCTTGTATAACTTTGTTGATATTTTTCTGGCTCGCGATGGCTTTATCTCATAATGTCACAGATAAAACTTGTTTAACTAAAAGCTGATGATTGTTGATTTTAAGATTAGAGATTTGTTTACTAGATGGCAAAACGTGACATAAGGGATTAATTTATTATTTGATCGCATAATTATTACGGTAAATTAATTTTAAAATAGCGTCCGAAGCTACTAAACTATACGCAAATGAAACTGTTACAGTATCGATACCCTCTTAATCGAGGATAATACTCTAGGAGTGTAAACTTGAAGAAGAGATCAATTACACAAGAGCGGATTTACGTTCGTAGAAAAACCGCAGCTATCTGATCTTCGGTATGAGTTCCATTGCAGCGTACACGCGATACGTCGGTTTTCATTAGTTTAGTCTATATTTTAAGCTGCTGACAGATTTATTGACCGCCGCAGCACGAAGACAATTCGACCGGCTGTAGGTGCAAACCATTACGTCCTGTAAAAGTTTAAGCCTCTAATCCTTTGGCTGCCTTTAGCCAAATGCAGTTTCCGTCTTCATAAATCACAGCACGGAAACTGTATCCCTCGTTTCGTTCGCACATTATTATAAAGTCTACACGTTCGGTTAATCGTTTATTTAAATGCTTACCTTCAAATTTACGTTTACAATTTTTCATAGTATAAATTATTTATTACCATAAATAAGACGTTATAATTGCAGTGTTATTAATTAGAAGCCATTCAAATAATTAGTATTATAAATTAATTAATGTTATTCTAAATGCAAATAAAAATGATTACAAGCACTTAGGTATGATAATAAATTGTAAAAAATAAATCATGATCAAATTATGGACTTGAATTGACGTTGAAAGCAAAAACTTTAGGATATTAATTAAACTATATTTTCTTTATACTTTCATTACCTATTTTATTTTTATCTCTTTTATTTTTAGGAGTAACTTTTTTATATTCTACTCACAAGAAAATGTAGGAATATCGGTTCAATACGAATTCTAATTAATATAAGACGTTTGACGCCAACAACTTACGAGTATAATTCAAAATTTGTTGATTTCGATGTATCTAATGTTCACCTATAACGTAAAATTCAAGAGCTACATTCTACGTCATTAATTCGTAAACGATATACGTCGCATATGATATATGACAGTCGAATAATTTGCGCTAAGAATTGCTATAAAGTACAAGTCCATGATTCGTATCATAAATCGTTGTTATAAATAAATTAGAGAATTCTGTATCTTACATTGCTATCATTCCATCTTGCATTGTATTCGATCTCTAAAAGAATGCGTGTAGATGACTGCTCCTAATGAGATGTAAAATGGCTTTATTTTCGAGAGTATTTCAAGTATCGGATTTCTAACAAGACAACTAACTGCGTAACTAATATTATTATCTAACCTTTCGAGCTTGAAAGATGAGAAAAAGGATGGTTAATGTTGATTTAATAACGTAAACAGTAAAAGTGTAGTACATTAAGTAGAACAAGCCAAGTGCGGTAAGCCGCTCATTTGCTTACTTAATTATCGCAGACTTCCAGAGTTCATTTTTCTTGCTTTCTTATAAATCTTATACTATCTGCATTAATTGTAGATTATGATTACGTTTGTTAATTCGTCTTCTGTATCGGAGCGTACTTTCCATTATGAGTTATACCTGCTACAATTTCCTTTATCTTACTTTATCTATAATTAGAAACCAGTGAGGATATAAATCAATGGCATATATTTAATTACGAAGGAAAGTTTCGGTGCGTAACTAACTGCAGATTGTGCTTTTGTTAATCGGTCAATAAAATATTGAAATATTTAAAAAATCCGTCCCCTTAAAATCACCGTTCAAAATCTTAATTTTTTCTTAAAACGTACGATACCACAAGATAGATTTAATTGCGACTTTATTTGGTAGTACTCATAAATTACCCAATTTAGTTTGTATATCTTTTAGCTATCCGTTAAATCTTCCGGCTTTGAAACGATCAGCAGCTTTTCTGGAGGATTTGCGTAAACGGCCTTACCTCATCGATTAGATCCACAAGAGAGCCCATTAAAAATTACGTGTAAATACGGTAGCATTATAACCCGTAAATCATCTCAGGAAGCGAATACAGATAAATCCTCTCTCGGGGGGTTGCGATTCTTTCGCAGCTCTCGGCGCCGAAAGGAACTCCCGCGCCGTAAATCAAGAGAGAGAAACAGATAAACAGACAAGTCAGTTGAACCTGTTTCCTTACGGCAGACGCATTGTATAGGTTTTTGCCTGCACATTGAGTGAAAGAGAGAGAGAGAGAGAGAGAGGCAGCGAGAGCTATGCGCGAGCTTACGTGCGCCCGAGGCTCTCACATATGGACGGCTTGCCCACAGTGATATTCGCCGGGCAGCGCTTGGTTCACGCTCTAGTAGCCATGTGGGTCCCGCTGCTCCTTCGCAAGTGTGTATAAGGACTGCGGCTGCCGTTCCAGACGTGCTCATTACTCGATTAAAGGCCATTATGTAATAAAATAATAATACGCAAGTGCCTCGGCTCGCTGGAATAATCGATCGGCCGCTAATGCGAGACTCCGTCTGGGGATATATTAAGGTGTAAAGGCGAAAGGAGAATGAGGGAGGAGGACTTGCGACAGGGGCGTCAAGGCTGCAGCCGCGGATCGTGAAGCTGTTTACGTAGCTAATTTTATATCGGTGTTTTCGACATTTACGCGCTGCTTATAACGTCTCGGCCGACTTTTTAGTTAATTAAAGGAGAAAAGCAAGTCGTTAGATTTGTTTGCGTATCTAAAGACCCTTGAGAAAGTATAATTACAGTTGTAAATGCATCGGGAGTAAACGAGCTGTGCGTTCGATAAAATTATACATTTTTAATTAATCGTTAAGTTAATTAATCTTTATACTGATTTCTGCGAATTCAGGAAAGGAAATTCAGATGAATTAAATTAAAAAAAGTGAAAGAAGTGCTTATATTTACTTGTACATATCGATGAGAGTCACGTTTCGTACGTTTGGATTAATTATTGTTCAACTGTAGATTTTTTAATGTTTAAATCGTAATAATTTCTCAATACGGCTTACTAATGTAAATTCAGATTTTTCGCAAACGCCAATACTTTGCGCAACGCTTTAAAAGCACAACAATAAACATGAAATTAGATCTACATACGACAGGCAGACAAAAAAACAAAGCCTAATTACGAGGCATTTAAATCCGAGAAAATTTATGGAACCCGCCGCCGCGATTCAATTATGAAAATTTCCACTCGTTAGCGGCGCGCGCGAACGTATATATCCGCATGAATTCGATTTCGCCATATTCCGCTTCACACGGAGCCTACGCGCCGCCGAGTCTCCGACAAAAACCAGCTAAAAGTAACGGGTCAAAGGTTCGACATTCCGACAAAAGCCCGAGAGAGCACAGCTGATTTATCAGCACGCACGAAAAACGCCGCCGCGTATTTCGGATCGAGTCGAGCTCCCTCGCGCTCGGGCGAAATGATTCGTGCGCGGCGAATGCTCTCGCTCTCGGTTACGTGTGTAACGTGCGATCGTGTGGGTGCGAGCCAAAGAATCGGCTCGCCCACGTCGGGAATGCCGCGATAATGCGGCTTGCGACATCGCGGTCGGTTAAATTAGAAAACGAATCCGCGCGCCCGAATTATTGGAAAGAATTTTTTAGAAAGGATTGTCCTCGTTGGCGTATGGGCGCCTGCTCTTTTTCTTCCCTGGAAGTCGTGAATCACGGCGGGCGAATGCGTCGGCTGCAATCAAGGAGTGCTCATCGTCCTCGTAAAAAATTGCGCGCTACACTTTGAATCTGCTATTGTGATCGCTCACTTGCTAAGCGATGCCGGGTGACGAAGCGTTACGCTGATTCTCGATTCATTAACATGTGATAATAGAGTAATGCATGTTTATCATTAACATAATTGTAATTTGATTCGCAATTTCGTAATATAACCTTTATCTAATAGATTCGCTAATTTCACTCATTCCAACAGATTCGCTAATTTCTCCAATTTCCACTGATTATGATTTCCGAGCCCAGAAATAACCGATGTAAGTTTATATCTGCGTGGCCTTAAATCGGCCTGCAATTTCGTTAGCTTTTTTTCGTCGAGTCGGGAGAAGTAATTGAAACCGATTTCAAAAGGCTGACCCTCAAAGCCGCTCGCTCCTTTTTGTACCCGCGCCAACAACAATTTCGCGCATACTTCTTGCATTCCCCGAGCTGCTCTTACACTTACTTAATCTTCGCCGGTCTGGGCGTTTCTTTACTCCTTAGACAAGCTCGAAAAGCAGCCTAGAATTTCACACGTACTCGCAGGGATAATTAACGAGTCGGTAGCCGCGGCGAACTTCTACCTCTCCGAGACAATGGAGGCGCGCGCGCGCGCGCTCCGCGGCCGTCGAAATTTTTGCCCCGCATTATGCATGCACGCGACGCCGATCGCTACCGTGCAGGGCACGCCTTCAAATCGCTAAACGCGCGAAAGGCGAGCGAGCGTATACACACGTTGGAAACGGCACGTGCTGTTGTTTCGAGCGCGGGCGAATGCTAATTCGAGGGTACCTTGGCCTTTTCTCGGGATGATGCTTTAAGGAGAAGGCTGTGTAGAGAGTAAGCGTAATGCGAGGGTCTGAGAGGTATTATTAAATTAGAGGTACTGCGCGCTCGTTATTCGTTTAAAGGTTTCAAATCTTTAAATAAGATTTATATTGAAATTTTTTTTATTTCCGTAGTAGGAGAGTATAACCGATACATCCCTAGAAATTTTCTAGATTTTGAAAATCTACCTAGTTTTTAGTATAATAGTCCCGCTAGAAATCTCGATATGAACGACATGCTTTCTACTAAAAATATCGGTAGAGCAAAAGCAGTATTCTAAACTCATTTTTAATTTTAATCGTTATAAAATTGTATAAAATAAATTTATTGAATAATTATTACATTAAGTATAATGTTGGATTATATATACATTGACACATTAATTCTGGAACATTGCCCTCCACTCAAATTGATTTCTTTTTCTCCTACTAAGGTTTAGTCACCGTATGATAATTTGCGAAAATCTTTAATAATAACACAGGCCTCTGTAACTTTGGTCACCTTATTGATGAACCCGGTTGCAAACGTCCTTAAATAAAAAAAAATAAAAAAATATAGAATAAAAAAAAATAAAATCCAATAAAAAGAGTGCAAAAAGGATGCATCCGGTTAGGTTTTTGCACCCGTTTTTCACTTATTTTATTATTTTTTATTGGTCCCAACCGGGAGGTGTTGCCATGTTGAAATACGCCGAGTCAGTAACACACTGACCTGTGACCGGACCGTACTAGAAACGAAATGCATCTATTAAAGGCGCTTTTAAGTTTGAATCTTTCGTGAACTTATACGAATACCAGTTTATAAGCACCTAAGCCAACAGAACAGAACAGATCGGTCTGTTCGTATTGAGATGGTAAGATTTTCAAATTTATTTGAGTGCAATTTTGAATAAATCCAAAAAACGATTGCGACAATTTTATTTTGGATTGTTTATGAAAATAGAATTATTAGAGAGTTTATAGTGATTGCTAAGTTTTTTTGTATGATTACAACGGATTTTAAACTAGACTTTTGTAAATGTCGAATGCTGTTGAGTTATTAAATCGAAATAGGAAGTGAATCAAATATTTGTTGTGACAAATATGAAATAGTATTGTTAAAATTTATAATTCAAATTTTTCTTTATTGCATTTTTATTAGTTTAAAAAAAAATTGAAAAATCATTAATAATTTATCACCAATATTTATTTAAAAAATTTGTCTACTTTGTTTTCATGTCGATGTTGTCTTCTACTTTGTTGATTGTGAGATCCTGAGACTTGAAATTGTATCCCTGGAATAAATTAAATGTTATAAATCAGTCTAATATTAATTAAAATGATGTTTACAAACACATTTATCTTTGAATGAATCATAATAAATACCTGCCTCGAACTACAAATAATTAACTTTATCGAAACACCTGTATTTAACTGAATCTTTATCAATGATCCCCGAATTTCCCGCTTGGGCCATCATCCTCGCAAAGGCCCCGTCCTCCTTCTTCAGCAGTGCTTTCGGATGGTCGTACTCCATCATCTCTCCCTCATCAAATTGCAGGACCGTGCTCAATCTGTGAGCAATGGTTATACGCAAGCACGACAGAACTGGTATGTACCAGAGTGATTGACACCGAAAAATCGCAATGGTGCGATCATTAATGAAGCAAACATTCTGTTGTGAATGTTTTTTCCAGCTTTTGAAAAATTCTATAAAAAATTATGTTCTTGAAGATATTTGTTAATATCATTGTAGCTAATAAAGCTCCACAAATAATCAGTTAATTAATAACGTCAGAATCCTCAACTTGAGTACTTTGCGTAGAGATTTTGAAATTAACCTCTTCTTACTTGGTTTTTGTTGGTTTTTTTTCTTGGTTTTCTTCAAATAAATGAACAGTATATTGTGCTCTAGTTCTATTTTCTTATCAAGCAACCAGTCAGTAGTCGAAACCTGCCATCAAGAAAACAGAGGCTTTTTATGGACTATTTTAGCGTACTTCATTTTTTTCCATTTTTCAATAAAATTTTCTTTTACAAGTTATCGATTTATTGAGTTTACTAAAATAGTTAAAGAAATGCTAATTATTTATGCTCATATATTGAGTGTTTGTTTCAACATTTTCAGTTCTTCAGTTTCATTCCCGCATAGAATGTAATTTTTTTGTATTGTTAAATAAAAATGTTAAAGAAAAATAAACCCTTGCAAATTTTATATTGTTATTGCATTTTCTTTGCAAATGCATTGATTCGCGCAAACTTTGGAAACAATGCGACAAAAATAGATTTAATAACTCGTGAAATTGTAGACAGTCAAGAAGTAAAATATATTACCATTTATATCAAGTATGCCGCTAAGCAGAATTTGAAGGAATCCAATTATTTTTTGAAGAAATTTGTAAGACAGATTCCTGCTATTCTTATTGATATTAATAGAATGCAAAACAGTGGCAATAATAAATCGTTAGCATTCAAAAATCTTGAGTTATCAACGTCAAATATTATTTTAGCAGATACAAACAATAACAAAATAAATTGCCAATTAATATACGAAATTTTAAATGATATAACGATGACATCGATCGCTACGAGGCCTAAATGCGTAGTAATTCTGTGTGGTCAATATAATATTTGGACAAATGAGGTAAAAAGGATTTTGCTATATGCCTGGTCTTTAAAATTTTTAGACTTTTCGATTTTGATTATCACTGAGAGAAATGGTACGATAATTGTTAATTACAATCCATTTACAAACACTTTCAACTCTGATATTAATACATGGAACTTATTTCCAAACAAACTAATCAACGTTAATAAATATCCTTTGACAATTGCAATATACAATTTACCACCTTATTTAAATCTTGTCAAAGAATCTGACAACAAATGGAAGATACATGGTACTCACTTCCATTACTTGAGTATCATATCTGAAAAATTAAATTTCCGTCTGCGTTTTAAATTCATACTGTCGGATTTAAATACAACGTTGAAGATTATCATTAATTCATTAGAAAACAATCAGCTTAGTATGAGCCCTGTTCAGTGTTATGTAGGTAAAGATCTGTACGGTAATAAGTTAATCCCAGGAATGCCTTCGAAAATGAGCAAATTCGTTCTAATTGTACCTGTAATTAAAAATACTAGAGTATATTTTTCTGATTGTATTACAGCTTATTTGTTAAGCCTACCTTTGATAATAACTACTATTTTAATAGCTGTGCGTTTAATGGGATTTTCAAAAAAATGTTGGAAAGTATTCAATATATTTCGAATTTTAATTGGACTACCAATCAATAATACATCTGTAGGATTAAAGGAAAGAATAGTTTTCTTTGTCCTAAGTTGTCTGTCAATAAAATATGCATCTGAATTCTTTCAAAGTCTCACGGAAATTGAACTTATAAATGTAGCTCGTAATTTCGATACAATTAGAGACATTTTGGATTCAAAAATGCCCATATACAGCGTTGATTCGATTATAGAAGAAGGCAATTTGCAAATTAATAAATTAATATCCGTTAGTCAAAAAGCTAAAAGTTACGTCGAATGCGTGAATATAATCATCAAGACTAAAAATGCAATTTGTATCACACCATATTTTATGGCAAGATTTTTAACAAGACAGTATATTGATGAAGATGAATCACCGATAATGAAAATCGCAAAACCATCATTTCACGAAGATTTAGTTTCGTTTACATATGAAAGAGCATCACCGTTCGCTAAAAAATTTGATTGGATTGTTCAAGCTATTGAAGAATCTGGGGTTGAGAAAATGTGGGAACCACGCCATAGAGCGGCATTTAAAAAATCGGGAAATGCCTCTGATGAGTCTAGTCGCATTCGTTTTCTAATTATTTTTGCAATATTTCTAATTTCTCTTTTTCTCAGTATAGTAGTTTTTATTTTTGAATTAACAATTGCTAAAATTTCTCGCTAAACTTCAGCTTTTCAATTTTACTCTATTTTACGTTTAAAATTTTTTTTTCTAATTGTAATGACGTTTATAATTACTATCCACATATTGATTCCACAAATAAATATACTTTATACATTTGCGGTAGCGGCGCTTGACATATATTTCAATTTCAAAGAGAGTTTGTACCGCTCGACTTGATTTTACGTGGAAAGGTTAGTTATTATAAACCTTATTTTTTAAATCGATCTTAAATATCTTCCGATGAGATTAAAAATTTCCTCTTTCAATGCACTTTGATATTTTTGTGATTATCCTGCTGTGGAGTGTTATGATATTTAGATTTAACTTGCGCACAAGATTTGCAGCAAACGATTGTGGGAAATTGAACTTTTGAACATAATGATTTGAACACGTGAATTTGTTGTTATTTGTAAAAATGTAATTTCCTTATTTATTGTTAAATAAAAATACCTTGCCATCACCCAAATTGATTCCTTTCTCTTCTGTTCCTTTATATTAGCTGCGCCAAAAGTTCACGTAGCGCGGCGCTACAAAAAATTTACCAAACTGCTCTCTTAATTTTAACGCGCAGCAGTTCAACTCTAATGAATAAAAATTTTGGCGATACACTTAAAAACACTGTTCGCTAAGCATGCAGCCTTTTCACAGTTGAGCAGTTGCGCCCCACAGCTGAAAGAGAAGTTTGATAAGAATTGTGTCATGTTGAATTGTTAAAGCTGCGCGCTCGAAATTCTCTCAGTCTGTATTTACCTTGCAATTCAATTGCTTCCTCCTAGACGAAGCATTGTGATAGTAATTTTTGGAGTTGTTCAAAAAAACGGTTATAACTGTATTTTAAGGTGTCAGGAACAAGAATAAATGATTTTTGAAAAATGTCTGTATGGATGTACAGTAGCGCTCAATTGCTTTTGCCCACCTGAAGGCAATTTTATGCGTTAAATAAAGTTTCATATCTTCGGTT
>JAWWML010024317.1:0-15373 GCA_035047165.1 Ormyrus rosae
CTTGGTCGTGTTACAGTGGCGTATGATTGAACTTGGGATTTTGATACTTTTTGGTGGCTGCTGGTGTTATGGTGTGGCATCCCATCGATGGGGGGATCCATCGTCGATAATCGGTTGGGCCTTGCAAATTGCGGGGCAATTTGCTGGCCCTGTTGAATAATTCTCTTATAGATTCAAGGTTTGCACTTAGACACAGCACAGAGACAATACTACACGCTTTCCTGATTGTTTACACGGAGCGCGAAACACGTCTGTCTCCTACGATGTCTCATGCGAGACTGACATAGGTTTAATATTCTATAACATTAAAAGTTTTAATAAGTATTCTATTTAAATTTTTAATACAATAATGACGTAAATTTTATAACAGATACTTTAAAATGTTTATGCATAAAGTTGTTGATCAGGTCATTTAAATATTTGAAATTTTATTATAACATTGAAACTTCTGCACGTTTGCAGAAAAAGGTCATTTAAATAAAAATGCAGCATTTAAAAAAAGTGTCATTAGCATTATACTATAGAAGAACAGTGTTACTTATTTGAGCTGTACAGTAAACACAAACATTTTTTTAAATTTTAAACATTCAAAGTGTTTTACTTGACAACTAATTATGTACGGTAAATAATAAATTATAGTTCTACAAATTGGTAAGATATTAATATCTAACTTTTATTTTTATCGTAGCGTAATGATATGTGTTCATCTGAAATAAATTCCATCGTTAAAATTAAACTAATATTCTATCTACTGCGTGGGATCAATAACTTACCATTGTTTGTATAACATAATGACGTGTCACATGTAAGCTCGTTAGAATTTAAATATCATTATATTGCGTGAAATCAATAACCACCTACGTTTTATCTTCAAAAGCAATCAACAGTCAGTGCATTTTCAATTACTTATAGTGGAAGTATTAGTAGAAAATATTAGAGTAATTTTATTTTTCTGATAGTAAAGTTAATAAATTTTTAAAAATTAAAAAGTTATATAAACGAAATTTAAATTATTTTATACATTTTCTGCAGCCATTAATCCGTTTTGTGATTAATATATTGTAAAAAATTTAAGTAGATTTAAAAGGATAGTAAAATGAAAAAAGTCATATAGAAGAGGGTGACCTAAATTACTTCTCTTGTAAGTAATCTGAGTCTTACCAAACTTATTACTAAAGCATTTCATACTTTAAGCGTGGTCTATTAATTTTTAAAGCAAAAAGCATGTTCAGAATCACGAATGTTCTTTTAGAATGAGACGCGTTATACAAATATAACATTAAATATTAATTTAAAAATAATATTTTCAGAATAAAATTTCTTTTAATATTAATTTGTTTAATTAATTAATATATATAATTTTGAACAATATATCAAAAAGTAACGTCAATTTCGAATATCATAAAGAATATTTTCTTCAAAGGCAAAAGAATATAAAATAGAAAGAGCTGCACCATTTGTGCTTTGAATGTAGAAAAGTCGTTAGTGAAAATCTCTTTAATAAAAATTTTTCAATCTTCGTTAGAAAAAAGACCAATCTACAGTGCGCAATTTTTGATTGCTGCTTTTTTGAGCAGAATAATAACCAAAAAAAACATACATAAAAAAATTACCATTAAATATTCATAAAAACTTCCAAATAAACATAATAGACCCCCATGAAGCAAAAATGGTAAACCTCGCTGACGTGAAACTGCTCTTCTACGCGGCTCGTTTCTTCGGCTGCGGACCCCACCTGGTGACGAAAAACGACATCCTGCTGACGACGGTGGGCCTCGCGTACTCGAGCCTCTGGGCCCTGGCCTTTATGTGCTGCGGCTTCTACGGCCTCTACCTGATCTCGCGGGAGGTGGGCGCCGTCGCCGGCGCCGAGAGGAAGATCATGGCGCTGACGGCCGTTCGGACGGTGCTCGCTTACGTCTGCTTCTTCGTCGACGGCGTCCTGAGCATCCGCTGGAACGAGAGGCTGCGCTCGGCGCTACTGCAGATGCGCAACTTCGACGTCGCGGTTAATTACGAACTCGCGCATCCTGCCAATTGGAGCGTCAAGTGCAAGTGCTGGGCCGCTGTGGTGGTCACCGGTGCCTTTTGGGTTTTCGTAGGATATCTTACGTACAAGTAAGTTAGTGGGTGCTTTTATTATATGGTTTATTTGTTTTGTGCTTATTTTAGTTAATTAACATTTTATATCTAGAATAACTACCTCAACTTTTAAGTACGAGAAGTTTTATAAGTTTTATAAAACTTCTAATTTTGAAACTCAAAGAATCTTTATAAAAAATTTATACCGCACTTAATTTCGAATTTAAGCTTTTTCTTTCAAACTAAAAAGCTAAAGATGTATAAAAGTATTTAATACAAGATTTTTATTAATATTTTTAAATATTTTGAAAACTTACTATTAGTAAATATTTATCTTAAATATTTTATTTAATACTTTTACTAAAATTTAACTTAAAAGTTTATTTTGAAATAAGTTAATGAAAGAAATTCGCTTTATTACATCTCAAAGCTTTGGTACTTAAAAATGATTACTTCGTAAAAGCAAAGACATGTTACATTTAGGAAATTCGAAATCGCGCATAAATGAAATATTTGATTTTAAAAATAAGTAAAAGAATTTCTTTTAATTATCGCCAGTCAATTCGAAACAATAAAATCATACATGCTTCATAATTTGAAGGACAATTTCTATTCACGAATTTAAAGGCCAGAAACTAAATTCACCTTTTAAAGTGAACTGAAAACTCGAATAGCGCGTAGAATTTCGTCGCTTTGCTGTCCTACTTGTTTCTTTTCCAACAGATGCGAGCTGAGCAATCCACTGTTCAACGCGATCACGTACGTCATAGCCAACGCGGCTGTCTCTATGCAGCTGATTAAATTTGCCGGACTGATGCTGCTGCTGCGACAGCGATTCCGATATCTGTGCAAGCTCGTTTTGGAAGAGGGTAAGGCTACACTTCCGCGTAAACGCCGGGATCGCCATTGCGGCACTGGCCGCGTGCTTTGTCAATCACACGACGCGAAAAACTGCTCGATTTATGAGAATAGCGTCGCTAATTACTTTCCTTTGCTTCCTCAATCAAGAGTTTAAAGTCATTATCTTTATATGTGAATACAAAAGCGCTTTGTGCCCTTCGTCATTTATATTCATTATACCGCTGCCAGTCTAAAACTAAATGAAAATTTCTTTTCGTTCTACATCCTTTTTCTATCAGGACTGTAAAAGGTTTCTCGCTTGAAAATAAAAGGCGAGATTTAGAAAACGTACATTTTAGTAAAATGTAATTAAGAAAAACAATTTGGAAGTAACTTTAAATTAAAACTTTTAGCGAACTAGAACCAGCTGCCATTGAAAACCTTACACGTTTTCACTAGATATAAAACCAACGCCAGCGGGCAAATGAAACAATTCCATCAAAAGAATGCCATTACACTCTTTATTCGTCTCCCACGCAAAAAAAAAAGAAGCGAGCCAGGACCTAAAGATTAAGTCGCCGAGAAGATGAAGAGCGAGAACGCGCGGGGAAAAAGTAGACGGAGCGCGGATGAGCGCAGGAATGATAAGACTAGGGGGTGAAAAGAGAGGGGGGCTGGGCTCCGTCTCGAGGCGGCAGCCAGTCGAGCGTTCGCTCGAGGCTCGCAAGACGTACGAGCTCGCGGTGGCATTCCCGAGGCAGCTGCGTGCGCGCGACGCGCGTCCGTGTGATTTACGGCCGACGATGCGCGAACGGGGAAGAAAGCGGAAGTGCAGCTGCGCGAAAGCGATACCGACTCCTTCGCCTTGCCGCTGCATATTTTTGAAAATGAATGCGCGATCCCGCGCCTTTTGCCGCGAGAGCCAAGGCTCCGTGGCTTATTTTCACTGTCTAGCGTATTTTAAGTTTACCTTTTGTTGGTCGGCGCGCTTGTAGGAAATTGGTGGCAGTCGCGATATTTTGCGATTTTCGAATTTCTTTACTGCATTTTATTTTAAATCCTGAATCGCGAGATTTACGGTGAGGTAGGAAAAAGCACGCTTTTAGGATAGTGCATTTTCTAACGCCGGAAGAACTAAAATTTAATTTAAATATAGCTAGTAGTAACATTTTTTTACATCAATTTTATTACTTGTAGTTTGAATTGTTGGTTTTATACAATAATGTAAATCGATATAAAAATTGCTTGAAAATAAAAACCAACAGACGTGCCCGAACGATGAACTAAATATTAAATAAAAATATTCAATAAGCCATGAAAAATATGCGAGCAGCATAAGGAAACTAGATTTTTCAAAAATTTATTCCAGCTCGATTAGCTTGCAAGAATCAGATCCTCGATAGGAGCATAAGCTCCGGCTTTGATAAAAGCAATACTCGTGAAATCCGGCGGGTATTCTCCCTTGGTTCGATTGCATATATATGTATGCATATAAGTGTGTGTAGGGTAGATTCGGCTTTCTATTCATGCTCGAATACACAGCAGGGCTTTCCTCGCAGCTTTTGTCGCAGTGCATCAGACGCCGTTTAAGACGGTGACCGCGGCGCAGCGCCGGGAGTTTCAGCTGCAGGATGTCTGGTGGCTTCATTGTTCGCTGAGCAACGCCGCCGATACCATCAACTCGGTCTATTCGAGCCAGCTACTCCTCTGGATAGCCACTATGTGGCTCAACGCTTTATCCAGGATCTACGCGATGAATGAAAATTTGATCGGCTCTAGTCAATTCCTGCTCAGAGTCAGGGAGGCGCTGCTCGTCAGCGTTTATGTGGCCAATTTGCTACTGATCAGCGTTGCTTGTCACTTCACCGCTGAGCAGGTCCGTATCCGTGTGTAGCTGTGGAAATTTTTATTTTTCACATGTTTTATAGGTATTATAGTACTATGCGGAATTTATATACTTGTATGCAAGTATCGCAATGCGTCTCATTAAGATTACAAGCTCAAAGAGATCACTTTTCAGCGCTAAAAGAAACTTAAACGCATTTGCTTTTTCAGGATTTTGGTAAATTTCTTGTTTTTTCTTGTTATTTATTTTTAAAATTATTTTACAGATTAACTTCATGAAAGAAGGATTTTTAAGCTTGTAATTCTTTATTTATGGTATTCTTTACAATCCTTCTTGAATTTAGTATAGAATATATTGTATTAAATTTAGTCTAAAATATAATTTATAAAAATTTTTTAACAATAATATCGTTTCCATAAGACGCAATAATTCTATAGCAAGTAATGCTTGCTCTTAAATTAAAGGCTAATAGCATTGGGAAAGCCGTCTATATGCCACATTCAGCTTTAATCAGGAAACGCAATCTTTTCGAGGTAAAGGTTTAGTCGTAATATATTCTTTTTCACGTATCGTTTTCTTTACTAAAGGTTCTTCCCTTTCAGAACAGCGTTGAAATCGGAATGTATTTCAACCTCAGACAGTTACACTTTTCAGCGGCAGGAGGATTTATACAGATCGACCTTCCGCTACTGTTATCAGTAAGCTTGCAAAAATAGTCTAGCTTTGAAGTATTCGTTCTGCTTGAGTAAATTGTGACATTTTATTTCCAATAGATAGGAACTTTTTCATTGTACATTCCAGCGAAGATTGCATCAGTAATCCTTTCAATTTATTTTGCCATATTCTGATTTTTAATAATCAATTAGTTCGCGAAATTTTATCGCGATTTATATTTTATATGAAAAAAGGAACTGCTGAAAGCAAATTTAGAAGAATACTTTTTTTATCCTTTCAATGTCCCAGTTTCTCCTCGACATAACTTTAATTTTATATTTCAAAGCGAAAATAATCGTTCGAAAGGTTTTTATTTTTTATTTCTATAGAAGTCGAAGCAGGCTTTAATTAAAAATTTCTCTGAATAGATCGCCGGCGCTATGACAACGTACCTCATGGTGTTGCACAACAACTCGTGAAGCTTTGTGCGGAAATTTGTCGGCTAACAAAAGAGCCTCCGGGGAACGAAATTGCGCAAGGTGTCCTTGCATACTTTATGCGGCTGCCGGCATAGAGCAACGGGAAGAAGTAAGAAACGTAATTCAAGGAACCGCGAAGTCAAGCTGATTGTATACTTATTATTTATCAAACAGCCAAGTCTCTGGCTGCACAATAAGCAGCTTAAGAGGCTAGGAAAGCGGCCCCGCGTTTAACGACCCTTTTATCTGCACAGAAGTTCTCTTGGCTAGCCGGATCCAAAATGCAGCGGCCAAGCCGAAGTTGCATGGTGAAGATAACAGTGACGTAGTGAGCTAATTTTCTTGTTAACGAGTAATGTTTGTTGGATTAATTTTCTGCTGAATGTTGCAGAAGCGTTTGGGAATTTTTACGCCGAGTTTGCAAAGCGTATTGCTTTATTGACATGACTAGTCAGCAATTGCTAATGGAATAATGCTTGTATATTTGTGGATTATTTGTTGGAGGGATTGTAGGAATAATTAAAAGCTTAGTTTTAAAGTTTTAAAAAGGACTATAAGTTCCTGGAGGTAAATAAAAAGTATTCAAAATTTCAAAACTATGAACTAATAAAGTAAAAATGTGGTAGAAATGTACGTGGAATAGAGATACTTATATTATTTACTCACTGAATTCGATAATGATTTTCATAAAACCATATTTAAATTTAGTTTAAAACATTATATATTCAAATTTATAATATGAACACGTAGTATTAGAATACACTCGAAATGTTTTACAATAGACTAATAATATAACAAATTATTATAAAAGAATGTATTGTAATAGAAAAATTTATTTCATCAAATTTATCAAAATTTTCTTGTTTGTGAAAGATTATTTGATTTTAATAAAAGTTTGTAACTGAATATTTGGAACAGGAAACTAAAGGTTCTATCGTCTAGATTTTTTTGGCAGAATGCAAGATAAATAAAAAAGTTATTAAAAAGTTTATTTTGTTTCAAGTGTTTTATTTTAGATCCCTTATCAAGGTAAATTAAAATTAAAATTTAAAATATGTAGGAAGTCGTAGGAAACCAATTTAATATCTGTAAATTGCTTGTTCATGTAGAATAAAAAATAAAATACATCAAAGTTTAACAAAAATATTCGCTAAATTTTGTGAAATTTAATAAAATCATATTTATTAAATTTATCAAATTTTCGATTTTTGAAAAATTTAATTTTAATTTTTTTATTGATAGGATTGAGATATTTATATCGAATAAAGGCCAATTTAAAGAGCATAAAAATACCTATAATTTCAGAGAAAAAAGTTACCCTAGCTCTTATGGTTCTTTTGTTTTTAATAAAAACGTGTTTTTTTTAAAAAAAGCTTATAATTCTTAAATTAAATTATCAACTGTTCTGAATAAATTTTTGGTAATTAAGAATATATATAGCTATAATTTGTAAAAATTTCAAGAAATTTTGTCAATTAGTTTCGAATAAAAAGCTGAAACCGAAAAAAATGAGTTTTCTAGGGGAAACGATTAAGAAAGTAAAAAGACTTTAAATTGAATAGCTGTTCATTAAATTCTAAAATGGACATATAAAAATAAAATACTAATAAAAACGAGATAATAATGGAACAATAAATTAGTTAGGAGGAAGCTAATTGCCAATGACTTGGCAGCGGTTTTTTTATTAGAAAAGCGTATATTCAATGGAATCAGTATTATATCATCTATGAATCAGGTAGAATTCTAAAAAAAAGTCACGAATCTCGATAGTACAAATATCCTGTTCCCCGAAAGTTTGGCCGCTTTCGTGTTCATTATAGATAAAACTCTAAGGGCTTTTAACGCGATATGACAGATTAACTTTCGCACGCCCTCCTTTTAGCTCCGTAATTCAATATCCGTTGATATATAGATATCTGGTTCGCTCTTTGCAAACGCCATTGTTGTGCGATTTCATTTATTGTCAATTATATATATTAATTTAAACAATTCCATCTCATCAGTTGATAATAGAAAGGATTTACACCCAGGAGCACATTCGATGCATATAAGCTCGAACAATATCGTCAAAGTTAAACATTTTGATTGGAAAGGAACTGGAAATTCCGTACGCGTCCTAAAGAGACATTGTTTCCAAGAGTAGCGTGACACTGTAAGCGATTTACAATGTCTTTTCAAATGGCGCGAATACAACAGGGTCATTCGTACCTTTCATATATATTTGCGTCCATGAGCCCTGAGTTAGAGGGAGAGAACGCGCTGAATTCCGAGCGCGAAAATCGATTGCCACCTCTCGGTTCCACAGTAGAGGAGAAACAGTAATTACAGCCGCCGAGCCGTTTTCAACTCCAAAAAGGCCCTCGGTGAAAGGCTTACTTTCGACAATTCCTTCCCTGAATATATGCAATCATTCGTCTTTTTTTTTATGCGCTATGAGCACTAAAGATAATAATTAAGTAAATACTTTACAAGCTCGGTGACTATTTTCGTAGTTTTTTATAGCTTCCAGAGGAATCTGCAAATAAAGAGAGGGTAGTAAAATTAACGTTAAAATACATCATTCGGCGAGATAAATTGAATTAATGGGGCTCATAAAACTGTTTTTATGCATTTTTGTATCGTTACAACTTAAAAAGTATTGACACAGTGAATTGATACTTTGTTGCGCGTAAGTACATGCAAATTTAATTATCTTCTTTAATAATTTGTCTATCTAATATTAATAAACTTTACTGCCTGTAAAATGAGTTTCGTTGCACTGAATTTTCACAATGTTCAAAAAGAATTTGATTTGAATTCCTAGAAAAGTAGAACATGGAATTAAATCCAATTACATAAAAATAAAACATTGTTCAATGAAAATAAAAAATATAAAAATGAACCGTATAATAGTTCACAATTTAGTTTAAAAGAGAAAATAGCCGTTTGGAAACTTTTGAAAATTTGTGTCCCTTTGCAAGCCGTAAGTAAAAGTCTCCAACTGTCTAACTTTTGAAACCCCTTTTTGAGAAGGGATTGATTTACACTTAGCATCTTTACTGCTAGATTTTCAAAATCGAATTACAAAAGATCTCTTTAAACAATCTAAAAGCTTTCGACGACTTATCTTAGAAAGTGGATTGCATGCAATAACTATAAGCTGTTTTTACTGCATTGATGCATCACAGCTCTTGAAAAGTTAAACCATGAAAATTGAGTCCGATGTTGGATAAATTTAGATTTTGCAGATGATAATAAAACGAACTAATCAAATTTGTATTTGTTGTTATTCATTAATTCAAATTTTGAGTTACGAGAGCATGAAAATAGTTTATCGGAAGCGTTTATGACCTGCTATGATTATGTCAAGTTCGATGGTAAACACGGCTAACCGGATTTCGTAAACTATTTCAATAATAACGATTTTATTTAATCGATATTTAATCGATTAGTTGATACTATAATCTCTAATTCAATTTCGCCCATTGTAATGTTAAATTTCCAGGCGGCGAGTCTAATCAAGAACTAAATTCAGAAAATAATTAGCAGCGTGTTAGCAACTTAAATCGTTAATTCATCCTGAAAGTTGCCTACAGCGCCAAAAATAAAGCGATTACATTAACTTTAGCAAGCATCTCATTCGATCTCCTGTCTTGGCGCTGCGAATTTATTATTTAACGGCGTGTCCATCAAAGCGTGGCTGCACCTAAAATTGCACCGGCAATGACTTGCAGGACGGCGCATACTGCAGCGCCCTACATAGGCATTTTTCGTTTATATCGAAGCACGTAACACCGCGCATCACCTGCTATTACTATAGGCTCGAAACCCATTAGGGGATTAAACTCCTCCGTCCAGGCGGTAATAAGCCGCGTCAAGTGCAGAAGGCCGTTTTACGCGCGATTCTCGTGTCCACCTCGGCGCCCCATCGATCAAGCGAGGTCTTAGTTTCTTCGCCGGTATTAGCTGAGCAGAGAGGGAAGGCGGTAGGGCGCTTTTTATCTCGATTGCTGGAGATAAATGCTGGAGAAAAACAGATGGAAGAAACCTGGATTTTATTCACTCGTGCTGCGGGAAAAGGATGGACGGGATGCAAATGAGGCTTATCGAGATTGCACGCTTGTTTGTCGCTGCGAAACAGAGTCTAAAATTGCTTTCATGGGGTAACAAGAGAGTTTAAATAGGCTTTCAAAATTTCGACGGGTTAATAGAATCGTAAATATTCTTTTGCTTTTGCTTTACGGTATTTTTATTTAGATGCTTTTCTACTTTATGTTTTAATGCTATTTTATTGTACGAAAATTAGTGTATTTCGCAATTTGAAAAACTGCGAAATATAAAAATTTTATGTATTCGAATGTAATCAAATTTTATTTAAATCAAACTTCAGTGGTTTGAAGGCTATAAAAATTTTTTATAAATTTCTTTCATGAAAAAACACGAATAATTTCTTTATTTTATTATTTTACATTTTAACTTCAAAATTTTAAAAACATTTTATTTTGCCACAATAATCCGGTGGGAAATTTCACGATTATTTTTGGTCAGCTCGCCAATAATTCTCCAATTTTGTTGGTGAAATATTTCTAATAAGAATTTAAATTCAAATTTATGTGTTAAATAAGAATGCAAATTCAAATTTTATATTTAAAATGTGAGCATTTTTCACCGATACCTTTCGTAGCGAGCAAATGCATATATTTTTAGTACTTTTCGACACGCCTTGGTAGCAATTTTCCGATAATATCGCTAGAATCTAGCTAGATTTTGACATTCTATTTTGACAATCTTAGCTTTGCTCCAAAAAATCTGAAAAAATTCAAGGATATTTGAGACGAAAAAACTAGCTTCCTTGACTTTTTTTAGATTTTTTAAAGTAAAATTGCAATCAGGGTAAATTATTTAATGATAAAGAGGTCTTCTATAACGATTATAGGCGCCCCTTAACACCTCGGGGTCTGAAAATTTGGTGAAAGGGATTTTTAAACATGTACTTTTGAATGGTCAATGTAAAATAAGATACCAGGTCGGGGGACTTCTGACATGCTTTTTCGGCTATACCCTTTTAAACAAGTTTCGTAAAATTTTGCTTCTATAAAATTTTTGTGCATATACAAATATAAAAAATACGAGCTCCTATAATAGTCATCGGTTTCTAGTTTTAGCATGACAGGTGTAAAAGGTTAGAATGCGCCACCAAGCGGAATTACTTTTATTTTTAACGACTGGCACTTGGTGGCACATTCTATACTTTTACACCTCTCATGCCAAAACTAGCAACCGATGACTATAAGAGGAGCTCGTATTTTTTATATTTTTATGTATAAATGTTATATAAATTATATGGAATCAAGATTTTCCGAAACTCGTTTGAAATTTGTATAAAAATTATATACATTATTTCCACTTGGGATCTCAAAATTGGGTACTTCAGGGGCCTGTTTCTTCAATGCTAAACGAACACGAAAGACATAGACAAAAAGATATAAAACCTGTAAGTTAGACAAAGATGAGTCATTTTTCGTTCAAGAGCAGCAGCCCCCCCCCCCAGTTAAAATTTGAGGAGATAGCGATAAGAAGGAAAACAGATCGGAACAGGAGAATATAAATAACAAAACGCGAGAATTTCAATGTAGAATACTTATTGTTTATTATCCGAGTCAAAATGATAATGAAAATGCGGTGTGGCCGTCGAATGTCTCTTCGCAAAGGCTGCTAGACTATCTGTAAATTTACCAGTTTTTAATTACACGGTATCCGTAAGAAGAACATGTATGTTTATGTTTTCGAAATTGCTGAAAACGAATCTACAGTCAGAATTTTAAAGTTTTTCTGAGAATGTTATCAAAATAACGATTATCTTAGCAAAAATTAGCATACCTGGCCGCCATTTTGAATTTTGTAATTCTTACTGCAAATTCGTTTGTAGTGATTTCAAAAACCCCCGAGTAATGTTTTTTAAGTTGATTCCTGACCTTCTTCGACCATTTAGTATAAAGTTTATAAGTTCAAATGCATCTGCGAAACTTCTTAATTTCCCACCATTTTTCGTGTGAATTTTCAAAGGGAAATTAGAAAAAAATTAAAATAAAAACTTAACTTATTGGAAAGACACTTTTATAAGCTTTCATTTGCGTGGTCACAGGTTCAATAAAAGTAAATAGATAAAAAATTATATAAAATAATGTTATGACGAGTTAACTCGTTATTTCGTTTAATAAACGGAATGAACGACAGAAGAATTAGAATTGAAAGACTCAAATAAGTTCTTTAAAAATGTCGTTTATTATTAGAACTTTTATAAAATATTTTTCACGTTTGGTCTTTGTGAGCACAGAAAGGCAATTAAACTCCTGTCAAGAAAACTAACTTCAGGATTCAAGCAAAAAACAACGAAAAACAAACAAAAGAAAGCTCTATGGCTAAACCGCCGCGGGAGAGCCTTTTCGCAAACTCCGCGCCGTGGTCTCGCCTTTTAACGATTGAATTTTTAATTCGGAAAGACACCTGCGGCCATGCAGAAAACTAATCTTTCTGCACGCACGCTGCCTATGCGCATCTTATTTTTATTGTAAAAATTAATAAAGACCATACGTTCATAGTTAACACAGAATATTCTCCACTTCGTACAAAACCTACTGGTTTTGTTCTTCCGCAAATTTTATTAGTTTACGACAAGGTCTCAAAAATTTACCGTTTGCCGTTCAAATTTCAGCTACACATGTTTCTCCATCTTTACCTGGAAATGTCTATTCAATAATTATTCCTTTTCGCCGAATGTTTCTCGGAGCTTGATCGTCAATAATTAAAACCATATCTCCCGTTTTGAGATTAATGCCTTTCTTTGACCAATTTTTTCGCGTCAACAGAGTAGGTAAGTATTCGCGAAGCCATCGTCGCCAAAACATTTTTGCGTAAGATTGAGCAATTTTCCAACGTTTTTTCATACAAGTAGTTAGTCCAATCTATCAAGATTTAATTCAGCTTAGGAACAATTAATTAAAAAATGATTTGGCGTCAATGCTTCTAAATCTCGAGGATCTGGTGAAACATGAGTTAGGGATCGTGAATTAACCGAATGTTCGACCTCAGCTAACGCAGTGATTAAGATTTCTTCTTTCGGAGTCTGTTCTTTGAGAATAACATTTAATGCGGTTTTGACAGATCTGATCAATCTTTCCCAGGCCCCTCCCATTTGCGGAGCTGACGGTGAATTGAACCGCCACTCTAAACGATTTTTTAAAGCGAATTCGAACAGTTTATTTCAATCAATATTCTTAACCCCCTGATTTAATTCGACACTAACCTCTCTGAAATTTGTGCCATTATCACAAAAAATGGTATTCGGAATTCCCCTGCGAGCTGAAAATCGTTGAATAGCCATAATTGCCGAATCCGCGTTCAAACGATGAGCTAATTTAATGTGAATCGCTCTAGTTGCCATGCACGTGAACAACGCTCCCCATCTTTTCTCTGTCCTTCAACCTGTTTATAGACACATTTCCGCACACGTTACTCACGTATAATCGACGGTCATTCTCGGCTCCATTAGGATTTGTTCATTCTAGCTTCCCAGGTTGACGATGTTGTTGTGTATTGTCATCTTCGCAAAGGGCCGAACGCATTTGTTGTAATCCCTGTCTGGTCACTCTTTCAGCGCAGGATCGAACGTGCAGATGGGTAATCTCTTCGTTGTTCCAAATCATGCCGGGAACGTTTATCACTTGATTCATCTGCTTCTTTTTCTTTTCTCTTCATTGATAATGAATATTTTTTCTCCGTGCAAACTAATGTATGACAAAAAATTCCTGGGTTTCAGCATAAAAATATTCCGTTTAATAAATGGAATCAATGGCAGAAGAATTAGAATTGAAAGACTCAAATAAGTTTTTTTAAAAATGTCTTTTTTTTTAAATTAAAACTTTTATAAAATATTTTTCACGTCTGGTCTTCGTGAGCACAGAAAGGCAATTGAACTCCTGTCAAGAACACTGACTTCAGAATTCAAGCAAAAAACAGCGAAAAACGAACAAAAGACAGCGCTATGGCTAAACGGATGCGGGAGCAAGGTTGTGAAAAAGGCAACGAAAAATGGCGGCGGCTAAACTTCTTTACCAACATCATCATTACTGCCAATCTTGCTGGATGCAAGAAGTTTAAAAAGTTTTAAATAATCACGTCTTAGAAATAAGAGTAACTATACATATAATAAAAATAGTAGTTTATACACATTATTATGATTGATAATAAATTATTATATTTTAATTATTAGTTTATATAATAATATTATAGTAATTAATAAGCCTTTATTAATCGAAATACACATATGAAAATAATCATAGTTCATAATAATAACCATATTTAATAAATATATTTAATAAACATAATTACGATTAACTGGCAATATTTACATTTAATTATAAAACTAAATTTAATCAGATAATTCATATAAAATAATATATGCATTTTTTGATGACTCCTACAGAACCATTTCTGCTGTTTTTGGGATCACAATCGTGTCATCGAATAATACCCAATCGCCGCATTTACTTCTCATGTATGTTATATAATGTCCAGAATTAGTGGTTTTTCCATAATGACATCTGATGCTGGTGAGAGAATACTGATTTTTCTCAGCCTTATTACAGAAAGGATTTAAAAAATTCGCTAAGCTTTTTTTAAATCCTTTCAGTTTTTCATTTCTCTCTTTACTCTGCGCTATAAAATTAGTACTTTGAGTATGTTTTATAATGAGATCACTATCAACATCTAAATTCGTTATCAATGACTGCAGCATTTTTACATCATTGATAGCATTATGAGCGACCTCAATGTCACTTTTTTCTAAAATCGGCAGCCAGTGCTGGTTGACTAAAAGACATTTTGTCTTTCTTTCTTTGGCAATTTCTCCTTAAAAATCGGAATACTATCGCTAAAACCTTTAACAAAAACCATCATTTCTTTTAAGAGTCTTACTTGATTTGCTGAATTTTTTATTCGTTTAACATAAAATCTAAATGTAATAAAAAATAAAAATCTTTGTTATTTACACAATTAATCATATATAAGTTCATTGGTTACCTAAAGCAGTTATGGGCTAAAAGAATGATTGGTTTAGTTTGTTTTTTCAGAAAATAGAGGAAACAAAAATCCCCCACGAGCAGTCAATGTTGTAACCTTTTTGTCATAGACATACATTTCACCATCGATTATTTTTATGCCTGTCACCTCAGATGCACCTGCTGATATACCATTTTTTGGCATAATATACATGTAAGGATGTATCTTGAGTATTATTGAATTTAGCGCGTAAATAGATCGGTAAATCAGACCTTCTGTTATATTAAGAGGATCGAATGAATTCACACGTCGTCAGAATGACGACGTAAGCCACGAAGTGCACACGTCGTCAGAATGACGATGTAAGCCACGAAGCGCACACGTAAAATTTATTAAGTACTATAAAACTAATTTATAAAATGAATTAAGAAAC
>JAWWML010024328.1:0-15373 GCA_035047165.1 Ormyrus rosae
ATATACGTAAAATTTTATACGTATCATACGTATGTATATGCTCTAGACCAATCACAACGCTCCATGATGAGCTTCAAATTACATCTCATGGATTTTTTAAGGAAGGAAAAATATTAATTAAATAATTTGATTTTGTTTATTAATTCTATTAATTATAATGCACTTAGCATTATTTGAGCTTGTTTAATAATATCCCAGCCATGAGAAAAAAATTTCTTGAAATCAAAGAAAGCTTCATTGCGGGCAATCGGTTAAATATTTTTTTAAAAAAACTTTTTTCCCATTAAAAAGGGGTTTCTTTGAATTAAAGAATTTCTTTGAAACAAAAATATATTTAACCGATTGTCCTCAATGAAGCTTTCTTTGATTTCAAGAAATTTTTTTCTCAATATGCAAATAAGCTCAAGTAACGTAATTATTGATATTTTCCAAAAGCTCTTTATATCGCATTACGAGGCTCGAATAATTCAAGTAATCTAAAGTAGGTCCTTATTAATTCGCTTATAATCTGCTGGATTAATGACATACTTTAAGAAATAACTTTTTTTTAATTACTTAATCGTTCTTCTGTCAACTATTTTTTACTTTTAATTTTTTTAGCAGAAGATAGCTATTAGTTTCATACACCCTTGAAAAATATACTTTGAACTAATTTAAAATTATACTAGTTGACATTATGAAGTGGGAGGAAACACGCTGTTTTCCTCCGTGAGCAAAGTACGGAATTGCGCAGTTTATATATAGGTAGCACCTTTCAAGAAAAAATATATGCTCCTTGCGCGGATTATGCGGCTCACGTAGCGGCCCGGGGAATAACGAAGATTCGAGTCTCCTCTCAAGATAATTCAACAAGTAAAAGATTTAAACTTGAATAGCTTTTAAGCACGCGGGCAAGCTGGAAATGGGCTTTGTAATTAGAACTTAAACTTTTTCCCGATTTACAGTAGACCTGAATTTTAATATGAGCCTCTCTGCGTAAATTATCTTTATTAAAGGTGGCTTCGGCCGATGGTGCCGTATTTAGAAAGACTTGTATAATTTTTATAAATATAAATGTAAAAAAGTCTGTATAAATGTAATTACACATCCGTATTACTTATAGAAAAAGAATAAACAGTCCTTTTCTTTGTCGCATCGAAAACTGCTATTTTTAAACCACATTCTATAAAATTTTCAGGTACATTGCATTTTTTATCAAAAGTCGCCGAAGCCACCTTTTAAAGTTTTACGAAACTGTATGTTTGACTACGCCCGCGGCTCACACAGCTCGAAGTACTTGATTGAAGTAAACAGGTTCGTCATCGATTTACTTATACTAAATCGTTGATAGAGAATTAAATATTTGAAGCGATGGGATAAGCACACATACCTGGAACGTCTTTTAGTCCCATTTCTTCTATTGCGTTTCTAATGGCACTAAGAAGTAAAGTGTAGTCGATCATTTTTTCTTTTATTCTTGGGAATAAGTCGGAAACGATTCCTGAAAAGTGCTATTTCTTAATAATGTGCATATAAACAGTAAATAAAAGTGTCAAAAAGAAGTTAATTTCGCCCTTTAAAAAACGTACTTGAACTATAGAAACATTTTACATACAAGCCATTACGACGACAATTTTGTGTAAAATAAAAAACATTCAGGGTTATTGTCGATAAAGTTTTTCTTTGCACTGAACTTTGATGTTACATAAAGTTCTTTTAAAGGACTACTTATCCTTCTCTTTTTCTGTGATAGAAAAATCGAACCATTAAAAAGTTTGAGGTCGTCTTTTAAAAATTTAGGTACGTTAACGTCTCTCAAAGATCGCAGGCAAATTTGCTCTTCAGCCATATCCTTCTGCTCTCTCTTTAAAATTCCAGCAACCGCTATGACAGTTTTCACGGAACGCATACCAAAGTCGTAGTGATCCTGTCACAAAGAACATCACCACAATCTAATTACAAACAAACTAACAAACAAACAAACTCTACTCCAAAACACCCAACGCACCTGTGAACTCAGCTGTTCAGAGCTTAGCTTGAAGGTGGCTGTTATTTTAGCAGCGAGAGGCTTGGCGAGGACGAAACCGCAGGAAAATAACGATATCTCAGCGATAAGGGCATAGTTGGGCACCATCATAGCCACCGGTCGGAATAGAGCTTTTAAATTGTCGGGCAGCTCCGTGCGACCCGCATATCCCGGATTCATCGTGATAAAAGCGGCGCAAGAGGGTCTCAGTTGCAGCTCGATTCCCTCGAAGATAAACCTGCCGCATCGTTAAATAAACCAGCTCGATCTCGAATTTATCGATCCGCACTCACCTAGCTGCGCCCATCTGCTGGGCCTTCTGGATGGTCATAAGCTGCTGGGCAATCACCGACAGCACCTCGATGTCGATCCGGTTGAATTCGTCAAAACAAGCCCAGGCTCCGGAGCTGTAAAAAAAATGGGAGACGTAAATCAAAGGGAAATTGGTGCGAGCCTTTGAAGAATTACCTCGCCAGGCCTTTGAAAAATTTTCCCATCGACATAAAGTCCAGCTGGTCCGAACAGTTGAACACGACGCACTGGATTGCGAATGCTTTTGCCAGGTCCTTTGTCGTCTCAGTCTTTCCTGTACCGGCTGGTCCGGCCGGGGCACCACCGAATTTCAAATGCAAAGCTCCCGTTAGGGTTAAATAGCATCGATCCGTCAGCGGGGTGATAACCAAGCGACCGTTATTTCCGAGGTATTCGTAACTAGAAATTCAAGAATTCATTTTGGGCGAATTGATTAGTCGGTTGTAAAGCAGTGCATAATAAGTTGGTTGCCTAAATTGAATATGAAATATTTTATATGCTGTAAATAGCATTGAAAATTCATTTTGATTTAATTAAATTCACGATAAATCAGTCAATCAGGGTTTCCTTGAAAACAATTTTAATTGCAGGAAATATTCGTAAACGAAAACCGAATTGACAATTAATTCATAACAAATTATATGTTGGGTATATAACATTCATTACTCTTTTAATGGATTTTGAGTTACTGATAAAGGTGTACGAACCACAAAATTCCTCTTTGAATATACTACTTGAATACTACTCTTACTATCATTATTTTTCATGAAAAGTTTTATTTGCTAATCATATTTTATAGCTACAATCAACTGAATTACGAGCAAATTTGCGACGCGCTTTTACTTTTGATGCAGTTAAGAATCGTGGCCCACACGCGGCGCGCCGAAGAGACCGGCGGGGAGCAACGGAGCGTCTCTCTCCGCGTGCTCAGCCGCGAGACTAATTAAGTTGTCGCTATTGAACCAACCAGGTCACGAGTTTTGGAGGAATTTCTAGGTTCTGAATAGGATTCCGCGATAACTTTTCCGCGAATTCTTGCACACCTTTGCACACTGAGCGAAGACGTATTTTAATTTTTGCTCGTCGAGCAAGGATATTAAGAATTTGTGTGCGCTGTAAATTAATATAATTTTTCAGAGATAGATCCGTCGCCGATTTCGAAAGACAGAAATTAATTATGTATTTTTAAGTTATTGGATATTCGAGTGACAGATTGCAAACTTTTTCATAAGTCTTTCCTTACTTCATCGATGACTTACCTGAAGTTCTAGAGCCTAACGCGTATAGAATTATTATTTATTTCAACCCCGTTACCGTACAGGCGACCAAAACTGGACACATATGCCAGAAATAGCATGAAAGAGCAACGTATTGATTTTTCACTGTTTTCAAGCCCTATATTGTCCGCCATTTTATTTTCGAAATGATCCTTTCAAATTTTTTCATCCTCAAAATTGAATTTCCCGTCCTCAAAAAAACCCCTGGCCGATGCATTTAAAGAAAAAACGACGGCTTCATTCACATTGGCCTTCCACTCCGTTCAACCCTCCAGAACAACTCCTATGATTTTTTATGGTTAAATTGTACATAATTACATCTATATTGCATTATTCGAAATAAAGTTATAACAAAAATTCTGTTCTTTTGCCTAAAATAAAAAAAATCCGCCTTCTGTATACATAGATGTCCAGTTTTGGTCGCAAGTTTTTCATTTTTCAAGATTCAACCGTCGACATAAAATTTCTGGGGGGTTGTAAGTGTAATCTGACCTGAAAATCGTGAAGATGGTTCAATTTTATCCCGAAAAAGACTATTACAACTTAAATAGTCTTAGCATAATACTCTCATAAAACTTTTAACCAAAAAAATTAAAGAAATAAGTATAAGAATAACTTTACCTTTTATTAAACTCCAGGTGGCCGAGCTAGCACCTTTTTGTTTGCCCATATTTTTAGTTCTTTAAGAAATTTTTCAAGAGAAAAGTCCCCCGAAAAGTTTAATTTTTTGAAAATGATTCTTTGTGCTTATTTCAGGTGTTAAACTTTAATTAGAGAGAAACAAATACAATTATATTTAATAAAAGGTAAAGTTATTTTTATATTTATTTTATTTTTTTGGTTAAAAGTTTTATGCAAGTATTACGCTAAAATATTCCTTATATTCCTTCTAAATCTGCTAACTAGAATAAAAATAAATATATGGATTATAGATAAAATGCATCACATCATCCACAACAAGTTTAATTAAAATTTAATTAAGCTTGTTGACACATCAAAGTTAATCTAAATAGCCCTGGTAGAATTTCCAGCATTGAAAATGGCCAGGAAAGTAGTTAATAAATAAGTCCCATGGCTATTTAATAGATCCCTATGAAACGCTTTTTTCACATGATTTCGCTATTAAATAGGCTGATAATTTTCTTTCTAATTGACGTAGGCTAATAAATAGGTAAGAAAGTTATTGTTGTAATATGAACTATATGCTAACATAACAAGATAAGTTTTATTTTGTTAATACGTAAGAAAAAATTCCACATTTTAAATAGCCAAAAAATTTGATTTTAATAGATAAGAACTATATTATCAGCTTTCAAAATTTTAATTATAAATCTTTCTTTATGTTTCACTATAGATGAAACGTAAATAAACTAATATAAAATTAAAATAAATGTAAATATAGTATATAATTTGGTTTTCTTATGTAGATGCATAATCCGTAAAATTTTTTTCTATTGAGACATCGAGTGTGACGAGGTTACTTTTTTAAAACATTTAGATTACCTACTTAGTATCTTATTAAATGTTTATTTCATGTGAAAAAAAAGTTTCATGCTATTAGGAAATTATATTCTAAAAAAGTTAGTTTGTTCCTCCTGAATCTTTTCTTTTGTTACCTATTTCCTAGGTAAGAAATGTTTTCCATTTCTACCAGGGAGTCTATTAGTCTAATAGGCTATTTAAAATAAGTTCGATAAGTTTAAAATTATTAGAAAATGTGTTTCACTTCATGTGTGTCATGTAGCCTGGCGCACTGAACCAATCTATCGTGAAACGAAATTGCATCCGAATTTAATTAAAAGTAATTACTTTTATTTCGATAAATTGGATAACCGCCGAAAAACTAGTAATATTACATGTTCATTTATTGAAATGGTATTTATAATTTTGTCTAAAATTTAAAATAGGTCAAATATACGAACAGCAAAATGAAAATTTATAAATCATGTTATTTGTATTAAGTTCCGACAATTAATATTTAAAACTAATTAAAGTAAGTACATCTATTAATAAAAAAAATTTTTAAAAACAGAAATGGTTAAAAGAAAACTTTTATAAGCATATCCACATACCCGTAGTTAAACTCTGCATTGACAGCCCGAACTTTCAGGTGATCATCGACCCAATAATAACGTAATTGTGATATCCAATCAAAATCGTTACTATTAGCAACCTTGTTTTCAATCAGTGTTATAAGTACATCTCGTGCATGAACCTCGATCGTTATTATCGCCTCAAGCATCATCCTCTGAATTTCGCCCTGCGGATTACGCACCAATTCTCGCAGCTCATCGAGCTTCAATTAAACCGCAAAATTAGCACCCTTTAAGTAACATTCGAGACTTGAGAATAAATATCTTAAACAATAAGCGTACCTGGGACATCATGACGTTTAAGTAATTATTTAACTCATTATTTATAATCGCTTTTTCCACATTGCCGGTCCAAGAGGTTTGACCTCCGCAAAGCGAAACCTGTCCAGGCCACATAAAGATCCATTCTCTCCTGGGCAGCGCCTCCACAAGTTTCAACGCCGCTCGAATCCTTGCTTGGACTGAAGTTCTCATGGACTCCTCCACAAATCCTAACCAATACTCAACACTTCCTTCAGGCTTCACCGGTGGTTCCAATACCACCTCTTCGTCCTCCGCCGAGTACATCCTCGTAATAGTTAGATCGTCCTCGAACCTCAGGCTCTTCATACTCTCGAAGCACTTCTTCAAGTGCGGCTGCACAGCTTGGACATTCTTGGACTGAGCAAGAATTTCTAGGAGCTCCTCGTCGCTAAGAAAGAAGAATCGTGGGAATAATATGCGTCTGCTCTCCAAGTAGTCTGCCAAGCCTTTCTGCACTACTTCCAGCAGGCCCGAGCATTCGCGTAAGCTCTCCAGCAGCGTTCTATCCGGGCATACTTTTATGATCTGAAAGCGAGTGGTCAGATGTAAGCGCGCTGATTGGGTTATTAGGGGAAGAGATCTACTTACCAGGGGATTATCATATGCTGACTTCATTATTCGTCGCCAGTTGCGCTCCATTGTGTTGTACTTTTTCGCTTCTACTGGCAACTGACGGCTGATATCTTCTGAGGAGAATATCGGCTCCAAATACATCCAGAATCTAATTCAGGTTTGATATTGTAGTGAACATTCATTTTGGAAATAGGACATTGTATTGGAGATTTATACTTTTGTACATCGAGCCAGATAATTATAACTTCTTGAGAAAGTTTCAACTTGGCGAACCATTCGTCTATTTCTTCTTCGAAGGCAGCTTTAAAAGGACTGAAGGTGATCTGTTGAGTACTGAGAATGTGATCGTCTAAAAGCAGCTGCGTTTCATCCGCTATTTTCATTATGTAAGTACCTGTGAATTAAAAAAAATATTTAACAAATGGTTTATTAGCTCAACCAAAATTTCAAATTACCAGTTTCTCTGAAAGGCACAACTTCCATTTTAAGATTTTGCCAGGTTTGCTTCATAGTAAACAAAGCATTTTCTATCGCGTATTCCTTTCCTGCACTTTCCGATACTTCTATTATAGCCATTTGGTGCTGCATAATGCCAAGACTGAGTAATTCATTAAATGTCATATCAGGATCCGGCATCAAATTAATATTTATTTGTTCGCTGAGCTCCTTCAAATGGCGCTCTTTCATGCCAGGATTTCGAAGCGCTTGAATTACACTGATATAAGGCTTAAACTTTTCCATTTGCTGTTTCAAATCGGTAGCCATCTCAGCAATATCTATAATATCGTTTTTATTTAGTAAATGAAAATATTAATTAAACTTATTCATTATAATAACGTTTACCTGGATTATCTTGAAAAGTCTTGATAGATTTATTCATTGTTTTGTGCATATTTTGAACTAATTCATCGATGTGAGTGCCCTCGATATTTATTAATGGATTGTCCATCCAAATGTTATACCAATTGAGCCACTCTAAAATATTAAAATTGCAAGGTCATTTTAATTTGTTGTAAATAAAAAGTTTCGTTTCGTTTCACAATTAAAAAGCAGTAACCATTAGCAGTCAGCCAAAAACTTTTGTAAGGCTCGAACTCTTTTATAAGTCTTGAAAGTTTGTCAAAAGGCCTTACTGGTACTCCGAATAGCTTTTGTCGCGAGTTTAACAAAAGTCCAAACTCCTGGGTTTCTTTCATAGCCTTTGCCGTTTTTTTAATATCGTTAGCTATTTCTTTAACTTTCTTTATGTCTGTTTGCACAACTATACTCGCTACACTTCCGATTAATGCGTCAATTTTTTCGTGAGTGGCAGCTTGATCTTCTAATTGTAACTTCCAGAACGTTTCTTTCTCAAGGAAAAGAAGTCTTTCGTACGTTGCTTCAGTCTAAATAAAAATTAATCATTTTATTAGTTTCAAAAACACTTACAAGGAGTGGTCTACACTAGTCTCCGCTAAACGGATTTTAATAAGATTTTGGGAATTTTTATCTGATACTTACAAATGAAAACCGACATCTTTAGTTCAATAAAAATGAGCTATTTTACAATAAACAACGTTATTTAAATAATTCTTCATAACTTTGCAAATATATTTGTGCTAAAAGCATTGTTGAAAAAGTAAGTAAAAGTAGTATTTGCATTTTGCAGTGGGCAAGAAAACTCTTTTAAAAAATTCTCGCGTGTTTTTAGAAGCAAAAGTCGGCTGTGTTTAGTTTATTTACGTGTATTTATCTTTTCGACGATTCTTTTAACACAAATATTTGCAAAGAGAAATTATTTAGTATATATAAATTCGAATTTAATGAAAACAACAGTTTTAATATAATTCAAGAAAAAGAAACTAATGGTTACTTATTGATTGGATAAAATACGTTTTTTCTCATATTTTTCCTGATGATAGGGGTCAAAACGTCGGAATTTTGTAATAAAAATATAGTTTCTTTTATTTTACTTAAGGCACTATTTAAGTATTTTTTATTACAAAATAGCTATTTTAAATCAGTCATATTATATTGATAAGGGCGGAAATTAAAAGTAACGGTCTTTATTTTTAGTTGCTAGAAAACAATTTTCAAAGTCTTACTGAAATCCATTTCCCGAAAAGCAAAACCTTGCCGTGTTATTCAATGATACGACTTACTTGAATTTGAATATCAAGCGGGCACTTTAAAGCTTCCCACTTAGCTACAAAATCTTCATTAGACAGATTCCAGTTGAACACATCGAGTATATCATATTCAATTTTCATCTTTTTCAAAGTTTCAATGCTTTCCTCAATTGTAATCGGTACGGTTTCCATGTATTCTTTCATCTCGAACAGTTGCTCGATATTCTGCGGTTCCACTCTAAGTTTGAACAACATCTTTCGAAAATCGTCGAGCATGTTCTCGATTTCATTCCTCAACTTTCTCGTGTGCGTTTCGAGAAAGCGATTGGCGAGATTTTGCCTCTTCTCGATTAGGAATCTTCGCAAGCCATCGATATTTACACTAAAAGCTCCTATTGCTATGCGCGAGGGAATTTCCTCTTCGTACTGCTGTTTGACGGCAAGTTGTTGTAATACTTCATCTTTTAAGTCGAACACGGTATGCTCTTCGTCGTTATTAAAATCTCTATTCAAACGGGAAACATTGTTTTTATTACGGTTAGAAAAATTTTTGTTTGAAGTCTATCTATTGCTTTTTTACGAGTATTTATGTCTACCTATTGCTTTTTTACGAGTATTTATGTCTACCTATTGCTTTTTTACGAGAGCTATAGCGAAAGCCATCGCTGGCATAAAATTGAGTAAATTGTTTCTATTCATGACTGTCACTGGTAATATCGCCATAAAATGTAACATTATGGAAAGTATAATTTTACAAATATTTAAGGAGTAATAAAATTGATAAAATGTAACTAAAACAATATACATATGTTATTAAACTCCTTGTGTGGTAAACTTTAAAAGAATTTTACTTAAACTGAATGAATTGTTGTAACATTTGTATAATAAGCAGGTTTCTTAATACTTACTCTATATATTGATTCATAGAGAGAAAATAAAACTCATGATATTTTTTATACTTGAGCAAGTACGCATTAAGGGGAATGACAGACTGTTTGTAAGCAGCTTTAACTCGTTTTCGAACTTTACAAATAAGCTCTTCTTGCATTCCTACAGAGCTTATAAACATATCTTTCGCAAACTTCATGTTCGACATGAGCATCGGATGAACTTGTCTTATTTGATGACATGCATACAGTGAATTATAGTACAAAGAATCCAGTTTTTCCTGATCAACCAAAATCAACGTTTCTTTAAAAACTGATTCACTAAAGGTAGAGATATTCGCCTACCTCAAAAACGGCAGGATCCGTCGAGTAGTACGGGCCGCTTTGGTTCATGCGAATTTCGATTTCGAAAATAGTATACTCTGTTGCCGGTTTGAACATCGAGTCTTTCAAATCCGATTCCCAAACGTAATCCTTTTCCACGTTCATTATGCTGAGCGTCGGTGTTTCGAGGAAAGAGAGATACATCGCCGAAGAAACCTCGACGAAAATCCGCAAGGCGCTCTAATTGACACAAAGTAAGGTTGAATTTAGAAAAAGCCCGGTGAGTGCATCTTTCTTGGGAAAAGTGGAGGTTCTGTAACCTGCATACGTTGCTTGGTGAGTTCCATGAATCTCTTGAGCTTCATGACGTCGTAAATGTAATAATGACTTTGCTTGAGATCGAACCAGCCTTTTCCTATGTCCCTCAGGCACATTCTTACGATTTGAGAGATGTCGGCGATCCAGCGATCTTTCAGGTAATTTATTACTGTGTGAATTACGTGCAGCTGCTGCGACTCGAATTCTTCGAGACTCATTGGCTTCCCGTAACGCAGATTGAAAAAAATCATGTTGGCCACTTTCTGGCAGGTTCTCACGATCGATAGCATTGCTTCGTACACTTCGGGGTGAACGTATAAATTATTCCATTTAACGTAGTCGCGTATTTCCTGGAAAAAAATTGTAGTACACTGTAAGGCGCTGAATTGTATTGACTTGTAAATAATTATTAGATGATTTGAACGTAATGTTAAAAATATATTCGTACAAAGACTATTGACATCTAAACTTATTACAATCCTTGTATTGATTAATTCCCAAGAAATATTCATTAATTGCTAGAAAGGTAGTAAATATTGAATAATACTGAAAAGTCCAAACTATACTCGAAATAATATTAATTTTAAATCTTGCTAGAAAAATTCGGCTGCACTTGCTTGCGTCACAGATGTAAACAAGAGCGTAAGGATTCCAAGAAATTCATATTTTAATTTTTTTAAGAACAAATGAAATTAAGAAAACAAATTAATTGTCTAAACAATTTAATAAATTGTTTAAACAATAATAAAATATCAATAAATTAAATTATATTAATCAGAAATAGCAATTATTAAGTAAGACTTTCGCAAAACGTATTTTTTGTATTTTTTATAAGTTTCATTAATAAAAAATAATCAAATTAAAAAACCGATATACATAATTCATTATTAAAAATAATTTATATTTAGAAAGTTACAGGACACAGAAGCTCATAGAAGCTTGGTGATTAAAAGCTTCTACAAGCTTCTATACGAATTTATTAAAAAACTAAGAAAGCTTATGGCAATAAGTCTACGCGGAGTCGTTGTCAATAAAATCACCCCTCCGCATAACAATGCGACTATAAGGAGGATTTGGTAAAACAGAAATGCACACTCCAAACGGCGTTTTCTCCGCTAGGAGCAGTTGTGAATTTCTAAAGAAGCCTAATGGCACACACAAAGCTGCATTGAGTTAGCGCCGGGTAGTTGCAAAATCGCACTTAACGAGGTATTATTCCTTGAAACGTCGTCGACTAAGCTCTTAACAAACAAAAATAAATCCATAAACTCCTTACTATCCCGAGCCATCATCAACTAAAACAATATGTCGGCGAAGCAGGTAAGCCGAACCGTAACAATACATTCTAAAATAAATCGTAAAAGCGGTAAAACTTTTGCATTCTTTACAAAAAATGGATGGTCCTTTTTCTTTTTTTTAAGGCATTTTTCTATTATTCATTTTCCACTTCAGTTAATAAGAATTGTCAAAGGATAATGTGAATTCCAAGTTAATAACAGTAAAAAAAAAACTAAAAGGAGCTTTAAGACAAAAGAGAAACGGGATGATTTTTTATGGAAATTCGGGAACGAGCTATTTAAACGAGAATTTTACTAGAAAAGGAGAAAAGAATGAAGATGAGTTCGGGGAAGCTTTCTAAGTGAGGAAAATTGAATCCGCGTCTGAGAGTATGAGAATATAACAGCGAAGCATATTGGATAAAAAAACAAGACTGATAATTTATATTCAATGTTGCAAGTATATCCTCTCTTAAAAAAGTGATGGATGAAATTTGTTATCACAATAAGACTATTTTCATCGATTGTTGTTGACTAATTTGATTTTTAATAATTGATTTTTTGAGTTTCAATATTTAAAATAGATTAATTAAATAAAAATAATGTAAAAAAACTTTAGTTATTTTGTTTATAAAAATTATATTATTATCATAGCGTATTTTATATGTATATATATATATATATTACTTAAAGTTTATAGATAAGCTTTAATTAAGCAACAAAAGCTTGAAATAGAAGGTATTGTTCGTAACTGCACCAATAGAACAATACGCCCAAGGCCCGTTGAATATAGATAATTAATTTATAGATTTCGTGTTTGAGTGGATGTAATTTAAATGACCATATGTCGAGTTCAAAACTAGTTCCAGCTGTATGCAGACATTAATTGACTATTAACTATGTTTTCCACGTAGATATCCTTTCAATAGACTGAATTTAGTACAGGCGTCAGAATCGTCAAACAACCGTTAAACAATGTTAAACAGCAAATCTACTCAAACCAACGATCGATTTATCACTGTATAAACTGCAAGCACCGCATCTCCTTTCATCCCGTTTAAGCCTGTTGCACTAATTTCCATCTTTCCCTCTCGATTCGATAATTGCCAACTCGTACGAATTTCGATGGAAATAAGAGAAACAAACGTGCGAAATTGCGCAACGCTATCGGTCGCCTCGATAACTCCTGTAGCTCGATGCCGTGCGGAGAATTGCTTTTAATTAGATTACCAAAAGCTCTCCCGAGTCACCTCCCACGCAAGACCCGAAGGATTTACACGCTTCCTTAACTAACCTGAAAATTCTTCGATCTCAGCTCGGCGCTGGACCATCTCATGGGTTTGCTGTCGCCGGCAGTGGCGTTGAGGAAGTTGGTAACGATGGCATTGTTGCTCAGCACCCTCCGGCACTCGAAGTCACACATGACCCGTTGGTAATTCCGCTCGACCTCCCGGAACACCTGAAAACTTACTGATCCTTAAATCCGTCGCCGGCGGGGATCGGGGGTTGAAAATAGGACTCGGTTCACCGACGGTCGCTATGTTCGAATCCTCCAAGCCCTCCAAGCTCTCGCGCGAATCTGACTGGCGGATCGCCAGCCGGTAGATCGAATCGCGCTGCTGGGGACTCAGGGTCTCGAATCCCTCGAAAGGCATACAGTCGAGGTAGAAGTTGTACCTGGAGGAAAGTTTCAGCTTGGTAACTGAGACTCGTAAAGCTTTTTATAAGCTGGCTTCGCTGCTATTTCGGTATTGCGATAAAAGGTGTAATTGAGAAGAGCTCTGCGAAAGGATCCGGGCTTCTACTTTGTTTTTTTTTTATAGGGACGCGCGCTTAGTTAAAAAAACGGTTAATTTGGAGTGAATGATAACGACGTAAAAAGGGAAATTCGTGCACTCTTTTCAAAGGTAATTCAAAGTGAAGTTGCTGGTACGTAATAGGATGTAAAGTACAAAAGTATTACGTTTTTTATTTTTAGATTGCCAAGTTGAAATCGAAGTAATGTAATGGTAAAGAAAAATTTTAAAATTTAAAATTTAAATAATTTTTGTTGCAAACTTACGTAAAATACAAGATTGCTGTGAAATGATCTCAAAATTGTTGTAAACCAATAAATTTTCAACTTTTTCTTTGTTCGTATATAATATAAAACTAAAAATTTTTTTGCTCCAACTTCAAAGATAATGAAAAAGTACGTCGGAGCTCAACTAGATCTTGTTTTAACGTAAAAAATGTACACTTCAAAATTAATTAAGTTTTTAATTAATTTTTTTTCAATTTATCACTGCGGAATTTAAAGAGCGGCCTCGAATTGGTATGATATAATTCAGATAAAAAAATTTTAATTTGTATATCGTACTAAATAGTTCCAGAAAGTAATTAAAAGTTAATTTACATACATTTTTGAAAAAATTTCATGAAAATTACACATTCCATCGTGTAGGAAATGAAATTCTCTTCCATAAATTTAGGATCGATTTAATATTAAAGTTTTAATATTACATATTAAGGTCTAAACTACGCTGAAAAAAGTCATCTCGAATAGTGAAAAATAAGACAGATTCCATCTTACAATAAACATTAAAAATTAAATTGAAATCCACTACTCATTACGAATTTAACATCAGTCTTTCTTTTTCATCTCAATTCGCGAAACTCCAACAAGTGAGAGCTTATCGCGCTTCGAAAGTTTCTCTTTCCTAAAAATACCGCCGGGGTTTCTTTCTTCCCCGTTGTATAACTTTACTTAATGCTGGCTTCCGCCCTGTGCCTCCCGGTTATAGCGGCGGCGATCCTCTCGACGAAGACTCGGGGGTCCTCCGCGTGGAAGCAGATGAACAGCCGGGGCAGATCGTAGCTTCTGCGTAGGCCGTCGAGGCTGAGGACCTGCCAGGTCCTCGTCTCCTCGGAGAAATTAATGACGGCGACCGTCTGCCAGTCGTACTGGACTGCAGGCTGCTGCGTCGAGAGAGCGGCGGCCGTCGGCTGGAGTTTCTCGATGAGCGCCTCCGCCGGCAGGAGATACTGCTTCCCATCGATCCTCGAGAGGCTCATCCACTCCGAGTTCGTCCTTACCGCGTCGGAAATAAAGTATGTTGTAAACGATGAAAGCCGACCCTCCGCGCGGAAATAGCTCGCCAGGGGCGGGATGGGGGGGTTCAACGAACCCCTTCGGACTTGTCAGTTTTGAGTTATATTGTCTTTTTTGAAATTACTTTACTTTTGACTGATTATCGGGCTATTTTTGGACGGGGAATTTTGGGGAGAGGATCGGCTTACGGGGGAAGTATTTGTGCTTTTAAAAATAAATGACAAGTTCTTTCGTAGGGAAAGATTCGTTTCACTACGAAAGCAAATTTTATCAATTTTTAGTTTTTTCGAAATTGGTCTTGCCTTTGTATATTTAGAATTAAATAATGTCCTTCGTTTTTTATTTCAGGTAAGAATTATTTTAAGAATATTTTTTTGTTTATGAGACGATTTCTCCACCTACGAGTTTTTTTTTAATATTGGGTAAACTTTCTTTCTTTCAGATTCTTGAAGAGCCACAAGAATCTGGAAAAAATCAAGAAGTACCTTTTACTTCTTATTAATTACTTATTACTTATTATTAATGAAGAGATGAGTCCTTCATCCACGAGTTTTTTTTAATATTGGGTAAACTTTGTTTCTTTCAGATTCTTGAAGGGCTACAAGAATCTGAAAGAAATCAAGAAGTACCTTTTACTTTTTATTAATCTATTTATTATTTAGCATTTTATTTTTATTATATACACTTCTTATTAAGGTAGCTCTATAGTTTTTTTATTTATCCAAGATCATGTTAAAAACTAGTTAAAAGTACTCATTAGAACTTACAGAATATACTGAATAAAATTTGAGGTGAGTTACCGTGT
>JAWWML010024347.1:0-15359 GCA_035047165.1 Ormyrus rosae
AGGAAATTATATTCTAAAAAGGTTAGCTCGTTGCTACCCAATCTTATTTTCTGATACCTATTTCCTAGGTAAGAAATATTTTCTATTTCTACCAGGGATACGTCTGCTCTGATTAGAAAAGTTGAGTTGTTTTCGTGCGTTTTGTATTTAGTTTATAAATTGCATTTTTGTACAATACAGTTTTTATAATGTTAGTTATAGCTCTACTGTAACTTACAAACGTATATGTTTAAATAAAAATAATTAGTTAATTAATCCAATTTAGTAAAATAATTGTTCACTATTTTTACCAAAATAATACAGTTTAATATCATTAAAAATATAAGAATATTAATGTTATGTTTGTGTAAACGGATGAATCGTACACTCAATATTAAAAATATGAAATTTGAATCAACCTTTTACGTTTGATAGAGCTTGATATAATTTAAATGATACAATTACCTGCATTAAAATCTGTCTTTATCCGTTGTACATATTGTGCTCCTGTAAATGTTAGGGATACACGAATATACGTGTCGCATATGTCGAAGTTCATACTATCAATATGTGCAAGGTACGCAAACTGTTGAATAGATTTACGCGTACGAATAAAAGGGACATTATGAATGACAGAATAAATAATCATATAATGAAGCTTTATTCCAAATTTACTATAACGACCGACCAAGATAATTAAAGATAAATTTGAAGAAATAGTCTGAATGCGGCTACTTCAAAGCACGTTTTTTCAAACATTTTATCGCAATCTTTCTGTCCTAGTAAAAGCGAAATGAAAGTCAATTATTAAAATTCAAAAAATTATAGGATTTTGTATTTAAATTAATAATAATAACTTTTATTATTAAAAAAATAATTATCATTCCTTTTGTAGATATTTAAAGTACTATCGAAGTAGTTGAGTCTTCGATATCTATAAACATACTAGTTTTTGTACCAACAAAGAAAATTGATAAATTATGAGCTTATGTATGTTTAATTATCCCGTAAGCTATCTCACTAATGGACACATTTAAATATTCGACGCTGTTTTACCTGAACGAAGAAAATGTACAACGAGACCTCTTTTTAAATCTCGGGGCCATCAACATAAATTTCGCTATAAATTTATTCATAAAATGCTAATGAACGAAATCTTTAGCCATTGGCCTTTTGCGACACGCTTTTCCCAACGAGCCCACATGTAAACAAGCTCATCCAAATAAAAAAGGAACGTACCGTACAACAAGCTCGCCTATAAAAGGAAACGACCCGAGGCAAAAAATAGCCGGCCCACTGTCGATCTTGAAAAATAAAAAGGAGGCCGCGGATTTGTGACGCGAGCAAATTTCGGCCGGACGCGAACGGAGCGGCTCAAGCGACCGAAAGCCGTTTACCCCCGAAAGCCAGGCGATTTTTTCGCCGTCCCCCCCGCCAGCGTCATGAATATTTATGGGAGCGGAGCTTTTTTTCAAGCGCGCTCCGACTCGATTGAAACACGCAAGTGGCCCACCGCGATTTCTTTTTGCAACGGCCGACTTTACAATAATTTTATACTGACGATGGGGACCCTTTTTGTTCTATAAAGAAAAGAATTTTTCTTTGTACATTAATGAGCAGGTGTCAGTTTTGCGACGACGATAGAATGCCAACCTTGTATCAGTAATTTTGTAATTTTATTTTAATTTTTAAAATAATTTTTTATCGTACTAGAGTAAAGAAAAAACAAATAAAATTCTATCAACTTTTATACGTCATACGTTGGTTTCACGACTACAGTTATTTTAGATGAGTGGGATTTTTGTCATAAAATCTTAATTTTGAGAAAATAAAAATGATCGTACTGTTGAACTCATAACTATGATTTATCTTTCTAATATTAACGTACTATAGAAAATTCTTTATCTTTATTGTTTTTTAGCATATTTTAATGGAATTTGTCAATTTTATGATAAAATATTGCCCAAAGAAATATTCTCAGAAAAATTAGTTACTACTTGTAATACCAGATTAATTTAAAATATGAGATATATTCATATTCATATTCAAGTAATATCTGTTTAAAGGTTAAAAAATTAATAATCTAAAGAAGATAGTGTGGATAGTCATAAACTGTTAAATTCATATTAATTGGATACAAGGTAATAGCCATGGTATCATATAAATCTCCTATACGTCAAAATGTCTATGAAATTGATTATCTTTCGAAATACTCGAAGGCTATATATCACGAGCAATAACTATTATTTAAATTGAATTCTTAACACTATTACTATTGTTTGATACTAGAATTTTATTTTACAGTACTAATAAACGGTTAAATAACTATTTACAATAAATTTTAGAAGACAAAAATTTATAAAATTTTAAATTTGAAAATTTAGTATGGCAATTTTTCGAAAAATTTTATTTTTCCTTAATAAATTTACTTACTTGGTTAGAAACACCGGAAAAGCAAATATAAAATAAATGACAAGAAAAGCAGTAAAATATAAACAAAATTATTCGCTTTTACGTTTCGAATTGATCCATATATTGCCGTCAGAAAAAAAAAAACTAAAACTCCGATTGAAAAAAAAAATTGAAACTCCGATCAACGAGCGAAAACAAAAAAAGTGAATGAATGGACTCTCGCGCGAACGACGCGTCACCTGCAGCTAAAAAAGCGAGTCGCAAAAAGATATTTCCCCAATTATCAGACGCCGTGTTAGCCGGAAATCAACACGACGCGTGAAAATGACACAAGCGCAAGTATTATAGCGTTTGCAAAAACTGTGAAATGTGCGACTGGAGAGGCGTTCGACTGAGACGAAAAATGCGCCGCTCCGATGCGCTTTATTATCTCTGCATCCAATTAGCGACATTCGAGTGCATGTTGACATTTCCCGAACTCTCCGGGGAGGATTACAACTGTCGTTCTCTCGGCCGTGTTGAATTGGGTCACGGTACAGTCGATATCGTCCTCATAGTCGGTACACTGACTGTCTGTCTTGCACCTTCTTAAAAGCTCGGTCATTATTCCACTTTTTTGCTTGTCCTCGCAATTTTCGTGCTCGTAAGAGCCAAAATGATTTTTTTTTGCTCCTTCGCTACTGCTGTTTATTTCTTTTCGTTTTTTTTGCTGTGTTCGAGTACGCTGTTCCTGATTAATCCATCGTGATCTCTTTGCTCCCTCTTTGATCTCTCCCTTGCGAGAAAAAGTTTTCGTGCTTGGCTGAGCTTTACCTTCGAATGAAATTTAAAATATTGCTGTTGATTTTTTCTTGAAACGATTGGTTTCATTTAGGATTAACGTATCTATTAGTTAGATTATTTATTGGTCGAGTGAAAAAATAATAAACATTGTACCACTGGAAAGACCACTTACTGTTGGGCGACTACCTTGTATTTCAAGGGTAAACCGATGTGCGCAGACAAGGTGGATGCACGGCGATGAAACCGATGACTATAAGGAAATCGACAAGGTCGTTTCGATGTCACCTGAAGCAGAAGGAGTCAATCTGGGATGCCACCTGGCAAGGAGGTGTGGGACGGGCAATAAAGATATGCGTGTAATTTTGAAATCTTCAAAATTGAGGTTTATGGAAATAGGTGAAGAAGTGGTGAGATGATTGCGTCCGTGGCAACGGAGCTCTTTCATTTTCGTAGGGGCTCAGTTACAATTCAGTTAAACATGCTGCGACTTATTATCATATCATTTTCCCCTATTTGTCCTTTACGCGATAAGACTTTGAATTCTTCGCTTCTTTTTTAAAATTTTTAATCAAATTATTAAAATTAAAACGAACATAAATTGCTGCACAATTAAAGATGTATGAAGCTTTAAGTATTTTAATTTTATATAGTAAAAATTAAATCTAATGTAGAAATATTAATTAAATAAAAACAGTTTTATTTTAATAAATAATATCAATTATTATTATCTGCAAAAGAAAATGTTTAATAAGCAACAAAAGGTAATACTCTTTTAGTAATAACTGACGATTTCAATAAATTTTTAAAAACTTGCAATAAAATTAATGACTGATTTTTAACGTTCGTATAATCTTTTTTCATATTGGAAATGCTACATTGTAGAATTGAGCTTTTATTTTTTATTTTCGCGGGCAATTTGCTTTTTTAATCAAGAGGCTTTTTAAAGGTAGAAAGCGTTTAAAGGAAAAAGAATCAAAACAAACTTTGTATATGGCGCGCTTTGCACAACAGGAAACTCTATAAAATACGTGTTTACATTAATTAGTGAAAATTCGTATTTGCCTGGAAAGTTTGTACTGCAGTCATTTTACTGTAACACTTGATTAAAGCGAAACTCTATTTGAATATTCAAAATAAAGAACATTTTTCTTAATTTCTCACAAAAAGTTTTTATTAAGAATCATTAAAATAATAAATTTTTTTACTTAAATTCGTAAAAAAAGTATGTGTATTAATTTTGTGCTCTCTAAAAATATATACTCACATACGTGTACGTATATATATTTATTTAAGTTTGTTTCTCATTAAACTGTATTTATTTAAAGATGAATTGCTTATTTCGATAAAACTTACAAGTTACCATAAAAAAAATTAGCAATACATTTTAAAAAACGAGTAACTGAGAAGTTTTATATATATAAAATATTCTATGACGGCAAAAGAGTACTCCTATGTTATTCTGATAATTTCGGAGCGTGTTAGATAAATTCACTAAAGTAAACCTGGAACTGCTCCAGTCTTCTTGCGATCTTAGCCGTAATCTTCAACGCTGCAAATTGAGCCAAGAGAGCTACGAGTACTTAGAAGGAGATTGTATAACCTTCGCGATGAAACGAACTGCCAGTACTTTGTTTTCATGGGCCTTGAGACTTTAAAATACGAACTGCAGTATTAAAGACCTGAATGTAGGTATTAATGAAAAATTAGACTTTTTCGCTGTAACAATCTTTCCTTCGCTTTTCGTCGAAAATTATTTCAGAAAACTATATTAATATGAAGGCAAATTCAATTTCAGGCTTATTAGTTACTAAAGCCTTGATTGGTTCTAAAGTTTCGAACTATGCAAAGTCGTTAAAATTTGACTTAGTTTTAGTTTAGAAATTTTTCATGTAATTTATAGTACAAAGTTAGATAGGTGGTACCCTAGGAAGTAATATAATGACTTTAGGCATTAAAGAGTTAGCTCGATCAATATCGAAAATATTTCATGCATCGTACCTTCTTCAATTTTTTATCAAGGTGTTCTAGATACATCTAAACATTATTGCATACATCAACGAATAAGTAAATTTTGTAAAATATTTTTATATTACATTGATTTTATCTGCTATTTTAGAGATAAAATCAGAAGTCTAAAATTACAAGTTTTCTTTTTCTTTAGCATTGAATAGTACTTGAAGAAAAACCAAGCCCCCGAGGCTGAACACTTGTCTTGTTAGTGGTAATAGAATCAAAGTCAAGCCTTGTTCTTATCAGTGCTGTGAATTCTCGCGAGCTAAGATCGATCTCGAAGTACTATTTGACTACTTGTCGAAAGTCACGACTTGAAAAGCGGGAAACTTGCTGGATTAGGTACATACATCCATAATTTAGCATTATGCACCGAATAATTTTAGAAATAAAGGTATTGAAATTTTTAATTCTAAGAAATTATTTCTTTGTACATATTAAATTAATTAAAAGATATAGTAAAACCATTTCAGATCAAAAAGAAAAGACTGGGTCAAATCGAAAAATGGATTTTAAAGAAAAATAAAAATATGTGAGGCAAACTAAATCATGGCTCAAAGTGAATTATTTGTAATGGTCTATGCTATAGAACTTTCCTTTTACAGGAATAATCGAGTTGAAGTTTTATGATGTTTTTTTTTAGACCTAATTGATTTTTATTACATTACATTTTTATAGTAACGAAAGATATTACACTAAAAAGAACTTACAATACAGATTACGGATTTATGTGTACTCTTAAACTAAATAAAAGCATGGCATTGGGTAAAAAGAAAATTTCATTAATATGTCAATTCGCTTAATGCATTTGTGATCACCACATTTTCATTAGGCCATCGATCGAATTTGGCCCTTTGCATCTGCTCTCTTCAATCACTTGCACTTTCCTTAAAAGCTTAGAATGTAATATAAAAATTTTTAATTTTCAATAAATTCAAATTTTTATTAAATTTTTTAGAAAATTTATGGAAATAAAAGCGGAAATATATAAAAATAATATTGTACAACTATAAGCATGAGGTATAAAAAGAAATTCTACCGTGAAAAGGGACATTTTTACAATATCTTAAAATAAAAATAAAAATAAATAGTTTTCTGATTAAAAGTTATGATCAAAATAAACTACTTACAAAATAAGTTATAAAATGCTTATCCGAAATTCAAACATTAACGACCAAAGTGTCTAAAATATTTTTTAGACTTTTTTTGAAAGAGATTTTCGTAGAACCATTAAACTTTTGTGATCTTCTGGCTTTTAAAAGTCAGTAACAGTTATTGGCCATAGGAAGCATGTAACTATACCAAGCGTGTTATCTCCGTAACTTTAACTGTATATTTTCACACTTTTATTGCACATAAGGGAATTCCACGTTTTTAAACTTCATATTTAAACATTTAAAATACGAAAAACTAAAACAATCTTATGTAAAACGTTCTTATTATTTTAGATGTATCTTTTGGTACAGTTAACTGATTAGTTAATCCAATAGTTAATTTATTCTTAATATATTTTTATAAGCATAAGGTAGCAATTCAAAGAAGATGATGGCTATCTATAACTAATATGAATAATTACATTTATTATATCTAACAACAAGACATTTTCGTGTTAAATAGTAAATGGTTCACTGCAAATAATGATTATTAATAAAATAAACATCTAATAATAAAGTCCTCTTTACTTGAAACCAGCATAAAATACAGCCCTCCCAACGAAGCATTCAATATAAGATTGCTTCTAAAAAAAAACGATTCAAATGCAGAGCAAAGCGCCAGTACAATACATCACTCAATCGAGCAATCCCTCCTACTTTGCAGATCCCGTCGCGCGACCAGAGCTCGCACTGCCTGTGCGTGGCCGGCGAGGTGTACTGCTGGTGGCAGACGTACGGAGGCCCTGCGAGCACGACCGGCGCCCCTGAGGATCGCCCGGCCGACTCCTGGACGACGGAGGAGGACGACTACTTGCCGCTCGCCGAGGGCCCCAGCGAATCGCCCGAGGAGGAGGATTTCTCCGGGGAATCTTCCGGCGAGCAGCTAGACGTACGTGTGCCGTCCCTGGATATATATGCTCCATAGCCAAGTGTAACACCCTGGAAGCTTATTCTTTCACGCCAGCCATTACCGCAAATTGCATTTTCCCCTTTTACGTGAACATAATTCTTACATTTCCTTCGAGAATGCTGGGTACGCTTTCACGGACCGTTTGATCGTTTATAAATTGATATTGTTTTACACCTTGTAATGTTTCTATGTACGTTTTTGAAAAATGTAGTGGATCTAAAAAATATTTTTATTGAAAATCTTTTGGAAAGGCTGTTTAGATATTTTTTTTTTAACCCGTACATAAATGGGTTACATTTTTGTAGATGATTTGCATGATGTGAAAATACATCTTACTTTAAAAGTATTTTTCGATAATATAAAATTTTCAAAAAATTGTGATTGATAATATTATACGATTTGATCAATAATGTGTGACTTTTCAACCCTTGTCGAATCCACATATATTCTAAATTTTTAAAATTTTTGGACAAAATATTTTTGAGAAAGATACTCTTGTTAGGATCAAATTTTTCCTTAAAAATTTTGGATGCTCATTTTTAATTTAACAATAAATATTGAATCATCAAAAAAATCCTAACAATCCAATCCCTACTAGTACGGAAAAAATGTCGGTCACCATGGTCGAGAGATTTCAAAGAACTCCTCAACTACTTGACGCGTGCCCCTCGTTACCCCAAAATTGAACTAATTTGCACCCGCAACCTGGCCTTTCTCCGGCGCCTCGCTCCTAACGATATGCAAACATCCCCTTACCTTCCCCAAAACCGCCGGCTTCCACAATATCCCGCGCTCGAAAATGAAGAGCAAAAAAGCTTCGACGAAAGGCCATCATCATTTCGCCGGACTGTATTGCAGGATAACAGCGTCGACTCGGAGGAGCTGACGGAGGAGCAGGAGAACGAGGACGAGGACGAGGACGAGTCTCTGGAGAGCAACGACCTGCCCGTGGCCAACGGCGTCGGCGTGAATTCCACGAGCGCGACTACGACTACAACGCCGTCCACGACGACGACAAGCACAACGAGCCGAGCGCCAGCGACGTGCCTTGTCATGGGTAAGGCGGCTTTCTTCTCAGTCCCAGCGGCAGGAGCTTCGTATGGACGACATGTTCTTAGCTCTGGGAATTAACGCGGCCGGGCTTTAATGAAGGGGCGACGTCTTTAACTGGACGAGCGGGAGTTGTTGTAACCGTAAAGGTCACTCGCGGGAATAGCCCGCGTGGAAAAGGTTTATGCGATCGTTGCCGTACTACAATCAGGCTTAAAAGTCTTTTCGTGCTTTTTTTTTTTAAAGAAAGTATAATTAGAAAGTTCAAAAGGCGACTTTCATTGATTTCATTCGTCCTGTTTTGTGATTCATTTTTAAATTTCTAATAGATGAAAATGGAGTCAGGTTCAATCAGGTGTGCAGCGTTATAATTAAAGAGAATTCGATAATGAATATTTGACAGTAATTAAAAAAATATTTCAAGTTAAATAAAGGTGAATTTATGAAGCCTTTAGTCGCATCTGCTGAGAAATAAATAAACAATAAATGAATTTCATTACAACTTCTTAGTGAATCATAAAAATAAGCAAAGTATCTTGACAAGAAGAGATAACGGAAAATCCATTCAATTTTCTATAATTACCAAGACAAATAATTAAGGAATTCAGATTCATAGTCTATTTTAAGTAAATTTAAAATTCGATATTTTATAATATGTATAAATTAATGGTGGCTTCTAAATTGAAAAAGTCTAGATTGCAGGATCGAATACATTAATGTAAGAGTTTTAATTAAAATGATTTTTAAAATTGATGATTTTGATTAATATATACATTTACGTATATTTGAAAAATCTTCAAACTTTAATTATAATTTATCGCTTGCAGTAACATTTTTCTCGATTTTCTGAAAAAATATTATAAAGTAAATTTAATCAATTGCTTTGCATTACAGTATCTTCTTTTACTACTTTCTTTAGTCGAGTTACGTTCTAAATAATGTCTGTTCTTCGTTAATCTCTTAATCTACTTTGACAATTTGTAATCTCGTCACACTTAAATTTAAAGGAATTCTACTCCTTCAGAGATTTGTAGTGTATTTATATCCCTAAAGATAAATTTCTACTGTAAAATTTAACTTTTCGAATTAGAAAAATAAAATCACGCTTTAAATTTAGCATTACTATTATTACTATTGCCCAGAATTTGAAAATTACACAATAAAAGTATTTCTGGCTAAATATCTTAATTACGCAGCAAACGACATCGAATAGCTGGGACGCTCATTAACCAGTGCTTAAAAGTTAAAGCCGCCGTTAGCGGAACGGGTTCGCGCGGCAACTGCACGTCCGCGACGACCCTCCGGGGGATACGCGCGAGGATGCGAATTGGCATCTTGGCAGATTTCCCGCGCGCCTCCATCTCCCTTGATAAGTTGGAGATGGACAGAAACCTGGAGATTGGCTTCATTTTACCTCTGGCAGATGCACCTTACTTTGCTATAAGACATTGCGGCATAATAACGCGACCTCTGCATTCCCGAATGCTTCGCAGAGAGTTTTCCTACCCTTCGAGGGCGCGCTTTTGTTCGTTTTAACTGGAAAGATGACTCGGATACGGTGTGCATATTGTGGCAGACTTTATGAGGATTACACGGAGCTAAATAACTGACAATGGAATATTACTTTCGTATTTAGGCTTTGGTGCATGAAATATATATTCTTTTATGACATATTTATTCCTTCGTGTATTTTTGTGAAACATTATTTATATGTTCTTCAGTTTTGGGCGGTATTTGATCCAAAATTATTCACGGTATAATAGAAGTTTTTGAATAATAAAGTTTTTTAAAGTCTTTATAAATAATGTATAAATAACGTGAATTTAATTCAGATTACTTTCATTAATAGCTTAAAATAGGAAGCTTTAATTTAGCTAATTTTCAAGCTATTTCAGAACGATCACGCTATTTTATAGTTTCACAATATGTTCGTGCTTACCTATCAAAAAGACAAGTCAATAGCTGCATAGATTCATGAGCTATCTTTTGAAAAAAATATTTCAACGCTTTAATTTTAATAATTAAACAATATTATTTTAGTATTTTACTGAAAATGCACTGTTATATAATCACAATAATTAATTAACAATTTCATGTTTACGTACAAAATTTCTTTGAAAATCTATAATTTTGTCTTTAAAATAGATTTAAAAAATTTTAAACCTTTTTATTGACTTCCTATTTTAATTTTTATCAAAAAACTTTTACATTTTATCTATTGTCACACTACCTTAAAATATTAATTTAAGCGCAAAATGCGTGAAAATAAAATTGATTCGCGCATTTATTGCGAGTCCCTTCAAAATAAACATTTATCTGAACTTTATTAATTCAGGGAGAACCTACCAAGAAGGGGAGGTGCTGCCTCACTCAACAGGCAACTGTGTGGAATGCAGCTGCGGCTCAGAAAGTCGAATCGAGTGTTCACCGCGAGATTGCGTGAGTCTAAGGCCCCAAAATCCTGGCGGTGGTGATCTGGAACTATTCGACTTTGAACGAGATCAGAGCCTCGACGGAAGCTTCTAAGCAACTGATCAGAAATGCAACAACATCTCTACATTCATGAAGCGAGCCTTGGCGTCTGCCGAAAAACCGCAAGATAAATAGAACTTTTTTTTTTTATTTTTCAAAGCCGTAGAAAACCGATAGGTTTTTAGGATTCTGGTAGTAATTCTGTATTCATTTTTTATGGTTAGAAAGGCGAACGAAAGTCTTATTTGCCGGTTTAAAAGTTGTACAATAAATTATTTTTAAGAGTTCTGACCCAGAAATAACAAATTTTTAATAGACACCAAAGGAAAAATAGTTTGTCTATATATTATTTATGAGACGCAGAAAAATAATCTAATTTATTAAATAAAAATAATGATTTTAAAAAATAAAATTGCTTCTAGATTCGTATTACTATGAAGCATTTGTGAAGAACAATATTTAATAATAAATAATATTTAATTTTAATAAGCAATATTTATTAGTTTCAATATAAAATATGAATTCTCAGAAGCCTAATTTTTTTAGATATTTGCAAGAAGTAAGTACGGGTTCAGATACTGTTAAATACAATTTTTTTACAAACAATACCAATCTTTTTTGTTGATTGTATATTCAGATGTTTTTCAGTCAAGTAAAGACGATAGGTTTTTTAGACATCAAAAATAACACAGCGGAAAAATAAAGTGTTTAAAAATTGAAACAACAAAATAATGAATTTATAAATTTTCAAACAGAATTCTAAAATATATATCTAATTGATAACAATTCATAGATCCGCACATATATAATTAGTCAAATATGTAAAAATAATAAAACTCTGATCCATAGTGTTGAAAAACTTATAAGTATTATTTTAAAAGTAGATGCAAACATTAGTCATTTGAACTGTACAGCAATAATTTTAGCTTGAAAATAAAAATTTAAAACGTTCATCATTATTTGTTATAAAGGTTATCAATTGATTAGGAATTAAGAAAATATCAACTTTTTTAAATGCACTATAGTTAAGTCTAGTTTATTATTTATTTAAAATATACCTAAATTAAAAAAATTCTATTTTTAAGTAATAATAAACAAATCAAACAACAGAAAATAAACACTGAAAAAGTTCAACCATTATACATAAATTAATTGTTTTTTTGCGTATTTAAATTAGAGAGTAAAAATGCACTTACCTTAATAATCAAAATTACAATTTAAATTTTATACCGAACTAGTAACTTAGTCATATAAAGTTGAAGGTTTTAGATATGCATTTTAAACATTTAGAATGATAACATTAAAAAATGTTAAATTTTCAAAATAAGCTATACTTAAATATAAAACGTACTTACAATCATTAGGAACACAATTTTAATAAAAAAATTAATAGATTAAATAAAAATCTGAATAAATTAACAGACTACTTTTATCACTTAAAATTAATACTTTTCACTTTCCTTATTTCTTTTCGAACCTGAAAAATACTATTTTGAATATTGAAAATAAAAACGCACATTCATAATAATCAAAGCAGTTTAATGAATAGATTAGAATAGATTTTTTTATGAAACGGTGCAGATTAAGTTTTCAACGTCGTTATATTTTTTCTTTTTAATAAAATATATTATCATTTCAATTAAATTATAAAATATGAATTTTAATTTTCTTCTTATGCGAATTAATTATTTAATATTTTCTAAAAGCCTCATAAATTGCAATTTGTCACATATCAAATTTTATGAAAATATTAAAATAAAATTTCTCCTACATATCTAAATATCGATCTGTAAAAAAATAAGTTTTTTTAATTTATTAGTGTACAAATTGACTATGAAAAACGTCTTCAAAAATGTCTAAAACGAATCCAATATTTGGCAAATATATTATTTCACAAGCAGTTTTCTCCCTATATATAGTAAACAAATAAATATAGAAAATGTAAGCTAAAAAAGTTTAAGCAATTGTGTAATTCTATGTTTTACGTTGTAGAACTACTTTTTTCACCGCCAAGAATTGTATTAACCAAAGAAATTTTAAAAGCTTCAGCGTATTAAGCAAAGCGCCTACACAAGTTCGCGTCACGGGCCACAGTAACAAAAAAGAGTAAGAAAGGAGAAGCATAGAACCGAAGCTGCGGGAAGTGCGATCGTAATAATTTGCACCCGGAATCTCCGACTCTTAGATAAGAAATGTAATGCAACCAAAATCGTTTTCATTTTTGCTTCTTTTAATCTAAAGTTATGCATTTATAATTCGCATAATTATTAACCTTTCCATGAATACTAAAAACGCTCTTAACATATTTGAAGCGAGTCTGAAAATCATATTACAAGTTATTTCATTTATCGAGGGAATTAGCATATCTATTTAATTTTTTAATTTTAATTTTTTAATAACCACATTTTTACTTCGTAAGCTTAATTTTCGTTAAGCTTTTTCAAACTTAAAATAGTTCTGCTACAACAACTTATAGTCAGAATAATAAAGTATGAATAAAACGTTTTTCTTTGTGATTTGATTTTTTCATTAACGGAAGATTTAAAATACCGCAATTGTAATGAAATTATTGAAAACAGTAAAGAAACTATTTAAAAGAAGTTTTGAAAAGTTTCTGTAATACATAATTATTCATGTGAAGGTAACAAGCTTTTTTGAAAATTGTATATTTTTGTTATTATTATACCCAAATAAATTGATTAAAATATTGTGAAGTAAAATTTTCTTAATAAATTATCCATTCATAAATTAAGAAGAGTCCTACATATTAGTCAAAAAGCACAATATCCGTATGTATATCTACCATTATAAGAATGTAATAAGTGGAACCAAAACGCTAAATGATAATACAATACATATAATAATGCAAACATAATATGTACCCGTGAATAATCTAATAAAATATTATAATATTAATGCTTAGAAAAATAGATTAGTATGATAATCATAATTATAAAAAAAGTTATTTATAAAATTTACCATATGTATAATTCAATGTATGAAAATTATTGCTGATATTTTATTTTTTGCAATTAACTATATTGTGTATTTGGAAGGCTTCTAATATTATTAACACTAACACAATACAGTTATGAAATTTAAAATGGTTTTTGAAATATTTAAAATTAGTTTTTCATTTAATTCTACACTTTTATTACACTTTATATTTAAATAATTGTATTATTGCGACAATTATGATAACACGAGAACATTAACAGTAAGCGATGACGACGAGAGAAATTGTTTGTATGATAAATTATATGTAGGCAGACTAGACTAGACTCCATTGTGATATATACAAATGAAAACCAGCGAATGTTTTGTCTAAGAATTTGCAATTCCGAAAATAGTTTGAAATCTTTGAAATTTATAGCGAAAAACAACGTTGACAATTAAAATCGAGGACGATAAGAAAACGAGTGTTTTTTAGATAAAACGAATGAATCAATTAGTATTGTACAAGTTTCAAAGAATAGCTTCATTAATGAATGATCTTTTGTTCTCTGGATCCAAGTAATTGAAGTCCCGAAAAGCTCTTAATATTTCAAATATTCCACAATAAGTAGTAAATTTTAAAACCGAGCTTATGAAGAAATTTAGGCCCTAACTTTATGCCTAATTGTAGAAATTTTCAAATTTATAAGAATTAGAATTATATTTCAATCGTCATTCAAGTAATCAATTTTATAAATAATGAAATTTTAACTGTGTCACTGTTTTAAGTTCAAAATTTCAGACATCTTTATTTTATTGGATCAAAAAATAAAGACATTAATTAAAAATAAAAATATTATATTGTACATCATGAAATGGAAAAAATTTCCCTTATTATTTTTAATAAAATGAGGTTTCATAAAATGACAAAAGGAAATTATTTGCGGGACCATTACGGTGAAAAATGGATTCATGTATTGCATCAAACATTAATTTGGTTTATGTCAACTTAAGTAAAATATCTCGTACGTCTTCCAGTGAATCCGTAGTTTTAATTTCTGTCATTTTTATGTAGAAAACCCCTTATTTCTGAACAAAAATAAAATCTCTAAATATCAGAAATGTGAATATTTATTTTCTTTCATATAATTTGAAAAGGGATACACAAATAAAAGAATAGTTTTTAAATTTTATTTATTTATATTTTTTAAATTATATAATAATTTACTATAATTTATTAAATGTTCATAAATCTTCAGCTGTTATTTGAATTTGAAATTTTAGTAATACTAATATATGGCACTGACCATGGTCGGGTTACGGTCAGTTGCTCGAAAAACGTTTTATTTATTTTAAATAAATTAAAATAAATAAAATAAAATCTGAAACGAAATATTATACATTTATGATAAAGTAGAATTAGTGAAAATGCCCTTACCGACCGAAGGCCAGACTAAATAGATTTATTAACTACAGATAACGTAGAATCAAACAAAATGCACTCAAATTTAACGATTAAACGAACTTACCTATAAGTGAAGTTCAATCGAAATTGTATGTAGGGCCTCTTCCGAAAATATCACTTGGTAGTGCCCCCACTCTATGCCGATTTTACCACATGTTTAAAGTAAAAATAAAAGAATCTATCTAGCGCC
>JAWWML010024398.1:0-15339 GCA_035047165.1 Ormyrus rosae
ACCGCGAGGAGGTTGCACGATCGGATTTTGTACATCGTGTAGCCCTTGTAAGGGCTGTTTTGATGGTGAACAAATGAATATATTGTCGGATCCGAGTTAAAAGGCATTATAACCCGGTTGGAGAAGGTACCAACTCGGAGCCTTCTTCTTCTGTTTACCTGATTTTACTTATTCGTTACTCACGATTTTTTAATGTATATAGTTCAATCAATTCATATCGTTGGTTCCGAGTTAAAAGGTAACAACTCGGTAAAGAATTCGGTTAAGAAGGTACCAATCCAGTAAAAAATTTGGTTTAAGAAGGTAAAGACTCGGTACCCAATTGGAGAAGATACCAAGGAGCCCAACGAAGAAAGTACCAACTTGCAGCTCAGCGAAGAAGGCTCTGAGTTGGTACCTTCTTCATTGGGCTCCGAGTTGGTACCTTCTCCAACCGGGTTATAATGCCTTTAACTCGGATCCAACAATATATTCATTTGTTCACCATCAAAACAGCCCTTACAAGTGCTACACGATGTACAAAATCCGATCGTGCAACCTCCTTGCGGTGTACATTGGGTAATGCTAATGCCGATGGTCACATGTTATAATTAAATACAGAGAAATCAATCTTATAAAATAAATGGAAATTGCTGTTCGAGTTTGATGAATAGAATGTCAACCAGAAATAGTGATTTTTTCCAATTCAACATTTTTCCTTCATTTCACATTAAAATGACTTTGACCCTGATGTTATGGGGTCAAATTAGTCCCGAATTTGGATTCATCAGCCAAAAATACTATGGAAAATCATGTTTTTTCTTAAATTTAACGGTTTTGCCAGATGTGACCTCGAAATGACCTTGACCCTGACGTGCTAGGGTCAAACTGACCCAGAATTCGAATTCAGCAGGCCAAAATACTATAGGATATGAGGGTCTCATACCCAGGCCCTGAAATTTTTTTTTTGTGTGGCTGTGTTATTATTAGTCCAACTTAAGAAACTGCAAGACTTAAAGCAGTTTTTCCGTCGTTTCGGAGTCGGGCCGGAGGCTACTACTGAAGAGTGCGAGAGAGTCGTTCTCCCTGCTACACCTTCGTTTCTCCGGCTTAGGAAAGAGACAGGGAGGTCCTCTCCTAATCGGGCAGTATAATTTCTGTTGACGCAGCCTCCTTGCGCACGCAACGCCAACCGTTGACCGCCTGGAAGTGCGGCTCGAGCGCATTCCTGACCTATCAGCCGTAGACTTTTTCCGTTGCCATCCGGACTACAATCGCACTTTGTGCGCTTTTGGTCACGTGGTTCAGGCACCGACAGAAAAAGCTACTCGGATTTAGGAAACGGAAAGTCGACGAGTCGCATTCCTGTACATGCGCTTCGGGCTTAGTGATTTCGAAACTTAAACTAAATCGGACTTAAAATTATAAGAAGTAAAAAGTAAAAATTATAATTATTTAAGATTTATTGTGCTTAAGTAAAAAATGAAAAAATACGTAGGGTAGGGTAACATCTATATACAGCCTGTCTCATAATCGGTTTAGAAGCTCTCGCCAGTGGATAGACGAGACAATTCTAAGACATATGTATCTTCGAGTTTTTTTCGATCCGACGTTTAGATTCGGAGATATAGGCGATTGAATATTGGGCTATTCAACGAATAAGTGCGCGTGTACGGAGGAGAGCGGCCGCCGCAAGCAAGCGCTCCCCACTTGACTCGCCGCTTCTTCAGCCATCCGCGCGCTCATTCGTTGAATAGCCCAATTTTCAATCGCCGATATCTCTGGATCTAGACATCGGATCGAAAAAACTCGAAGATACGTATGTCTTAGAATTATCTCCTCTATCCACTGACAAGAGCTTTGAAACCGATTATGAGACAGACTGTAGAATGGTTCAATGTAATTACAATATTATACTTGTAATAATATAAACTGATAAAACAAATCTTTTACATCTATTTCATTAAGTGTTTTTTTACCCTTGTGATAGTACAGATTAGCCCGACTCAATCTACCTGTCCCTGAGACTCTTTACAATACTCTGGATTTTGCAGAGTCTCATCCAGGACCCAGGTCGTGCCCACCCAAGAATATGCCTACCCACTTGACACCTATAACGTAAGAAAATCTGTCTTGATCCTGGGGGGGAGGGGGGGGGGTAGTCCTCGCTAGCTAGCATGGCAGTTACCATGCTACGAGTTAGCAAGGCAGTGCTACCAGCGAGGATGTCCCTCGTTCCTAATCCTTTTCCACTTTTTAAAAGTTTAATAGTATTATTAATTTATAACTGAATTTTTTTTGTTTCCAGTTCTTTCAAAAATTAAATTTAATATAAATAAAATTTCATAAAACCCCTGCTTTTTTACGATGTAAGCATTTATGCGAGGTCAAGGATATTGATCGATTCTGATGGCGACATGCTTTTCACGAAAGATTCGTAATGTTACCACAAGCTTACATCGAAGATTACTAGCAGGTTAAAATGTCTGCATTATTTACTGACAAAAAGCTTCCAAAAAAGGTTTCAGTAGTATTTACGGAAACCTTTCAGGAACATTTCTTGCAATTTCTATGGAAAGTTACTGTAAGCTTTGTTTAACAATTATTAATTTTTTAAGAAAGCTTTTGTGAAAGAATATTGTAAGATTAAGCGAAAAATTTTAACATTAATTACTTTATACTAGCAGGAATTCCTCCCTCGCTAACGCACGGTCGGTTGATTAACGTCTTTTAAATGATGATTCATTTTTTTTAAATAGAATTTTTTTAAAAGTAAGTAAATGTTTCTTAAAGTTATATTCATTGTTTCAATTTTAATCATAAAAGTTTTTATTTCATTTTGTCGTATTCGTTATATTTTTAGTACAAATAATACTTTTAACTGATTTGATCCATAACATTGTATATTATCTGCTTAGTCCTTTAAATCACCCTTTGAATTTCATGTATATATTTATTTTTTTCCAAGATAATTTAATATTAATTTTAAAAAAATGTTAATTCATTTCATATTCAGGTAGTCCTGAATTCATTTATCGAAAATGTGTCAAAGAAATAAGTTAGAAATGTTTCCAGTTACAGCTGTTAAATCAAACACGTATATGAAAGTGTAATATGCAATAATAGAAACGAAATTTTCTATCTACATTTTTTAGAAGAAACTAAAGAGATTGTAAAATTGCATAAAAGTATAAATGTGTATAACAAATTAAAAGAGCAGAAATTAAAAAAGCAAAAACTAATTGATACAATATATTTAACACATAATTCAGAAATTAAATGTTCAGAAAGTTTAAGTATAAAAAATAATAAAAAAAATTAAAAACATAGATTTTCCAGAATTTTTTCCAACGGATATTACCAATAGGAAGGATATAAAAAAAATTGAGAAGCATATAGACTTTGATGGCTCTTTAGCAATACACATTGAAGAAACTTTGTACTGTGGAGAAATACCAGAAAAAAAAAAATAAATGCACAAAATTTAAACCCAAATATGAACAGAACAAAGATAGTAAAAAACGAATTAACAACACGTATTATACAAAGAATAAAGAAAAAAATCTTGCGTAAGAAAAAACATGATTACAAAAGGAAAAAACAAAGAGAACTTATACAGAATAATATGTGTAGTAAATAAAAAAAAGTTATGTTAAACTAACTGATATTAAAAAGATACTTTCATTACAAGATTTTGGAGAATTAAAAAAATTTGTTACAAGTATAGGAACAAAAAAAATTGTAAAGAAAAGTTATGATAGAATAAATTACATTAGAATAAGAGAAGAAAAAAAAATGTTTTTTTTTTATTTTTTATTTATTTAAACCAGTGTACAATACAATTCGATTACAAAAGTAATTTCATTCTTGAGTACAATTACAATTGTCGATACACCCCGGATAGACTCTATAAGTGTATCTAAACTAGTAACCCAGCAGAAGAAATTCCCGCCTTGGTTCATTGACTAGTGAACGACCCTCACCACGCATTGGATTGCGATTTAATGGAAATGGGTAGGGAATGTCTTAATTGCGCAATAGCTAAAACTTTACAGTTTACATTGAAATGTTGTTAGACCGTGGAATATTTACAATAAACTCCGAAGAATCAGTAGAACAATGACAGCCGGGAAACCAGAAGATGCGTCCGAATTAATACAGTTCCTTCTGCAAGGAATTGAAGAAGATCTCTTAGCTCGTGATATAGGATTAGGGTTGAGACAGCAATAGGAAGCGGAAAATCCAATTAAACAGATTTTCGGAGGTTATGTGAAAACGCAGATCATATGCGATAATTGCTTACAGGATTCAACTAGTTTACAGTATTTTCAGTCATTATTATTAGATATTAAGCAGGCGAACACTCTGACTGAAGCGTTAACCTCACACTTTAGCCCGAAGACGCTTAATTGTAGTATCACTGCTTAAAATAATTATAAAAGTATCGTAGAAAGAAGCGACTTTTTTCCTTATTTTGAGGGGGGCAGGGGGGCTGAACGACAAGCATAACGCTTACAACTATATAATATAGTAAGATATATATATACATCATAGAGGGTTTCGGACAGGTTCGTCACAATACGTGTAACTTTACAACACGGCCCACCTGGCTTATGTTTATCTTTCGTCAAATTTCCTCACCCGCCTGGCGTCGTATTTCACAACTTTTAGCTCCAATTTTTGCTTTTCATAAGTTATTATGTTACCTTTTCTTTTCTTATGATGGCAGCTACCTCGCTAGCCTAGCATTTCGTGGTCGAAAATGCCTTAAAATTGTTTTAATCACGAAAAAACACATTATACTGTGACCGTCAATTTTTAGACCGACATCCCCTTTAAAATTATACTTAAAATTTTCAGAAGTGCTCCAAAATTTAATCAGTTCTAAGTTCAAGCATGCTCAAAAGCCATGGAAAATTCCAGCTCATTATATCTTTCCATTCGAAAGTTATCATGAGGACAAATTAGGGATACGCACATACATCCAGACAGATCACGAAAAATGACTTTATTTTTGAAATATGAACCTTAAAATCATCAAATTAAAAAAAAATTTCGATCTTAAACATTTCTAACGCAATTTTTCTGACTCAAAAACCTTGAAAATATCGAAAATCAACCAAATTCAACTTTAAAATTTTTTACCCGTTACAAAGCTTTCTCTTTGAGAAAGCAAAATCCTTAGTATTAAGAGTTATTAAAAAAATATATGGGCATATCCATAAAACCTTTAATTTTGTGTGAAAAAAAATTTCAAAATGGTGGTACACTTTTGACACATTTTAGCTGCATTCTTTGGTTGTTAAAGGTGATAAAAAAACTCAAAGTGCTCATTTTTTTTCGACGCTCAAAAAATTACAACATAAAAATTATTATTTATTAAAGTAATTACGTTCATGTGTTGTGAGTCCCAAGTAAAACTTTTTAAAATGGGAACCTCTATTTTTTCTTGAAAATTCGTTTTCAGCATTTTTTACATTCAGATAGGTATTTTTAATGGCATTCTCGGTCAGTTGTAGTCAGTCACTCTAAAAATGTGTTATTTTAAGTAGATAGTGATTATACATCATATTCTTAGATTCTAGTCAGAAACATTGAGATTGAAGCCCCAAAACCCGTTTCGGCCCTACGGACCCAATATCTCTTTTCTCTCACACAAGTTTATCATTTTGAGTGATAAGTGATTTTGGGACCTTTTGTTCCTTTCTATAGCTACTTAACACTTAACATATAAGATATTAGGCTGATACGGCCAAAACCAAGTTTTGGGGCTCAAACTTTGATATTTCTAATTATGAAGTGGGAATACACCGTAAACCACTTATTACCGAAGAAAAAATCGATATTAGTCCCATAAGGCCCAAAACAAGTTTTAGGGCCTTAATTTTAATGATTTTGAATAAAATATTAGAATATGCTGTAAAACCACGATCCACGTAAAATAACACATTTTTATAGGAAGAAACATACATTGAACCCAAAAGACCCAAAACTGACCCAGGATGCCATAAAAAATACCTATCTGAACGTAAAATTTGCTGCTGAAAACAAATTTGGAGGAAAAAATACGGGTTCCTATTTAAAAAATTTAATTTCGGACTCACAAGGCCCAAAATTGTAGTAGGTCCCAAAAAAATGGCAATTCTGCCAGATAGCTTTTTCAAAATCCTAAATTTTCCCCATTTAGAGTTTTCAGCGAAAATGCTTTCCCGGCGAGTTATTTAACCGTTCCAGTATAGTGATAATTACACCTATCTGTCAAATTTGTTGGCTATATATTCGTAAAATATTGATGGAGTATATTTTTATAAATCGTTATGGGTAATTCAAAATATTTAAAAAAAATCTGTTAAATTGTTCGTTCGAAAAAAGCTCTAAAATAAGTGATTATTAATTTTGATGAACAGAACATTTTTTTAGTAAGTTTCAAGAGCACTAATTTAAGGTTCACATCATGTTTTGAAGGGTTAGAAATAAAATTGCATCTTTGTCATCGAAATAGAATCTGAAAATCCGCCCTGATATTCCGCTAAAAATCCGTGCTGATATTACCCTGATATTAGGCTGATTTCATGCCCGGATATCCGCGAGAAATCAGGCTGATATCCGTTTCGATCAGAGTGATATCAGCGTAAAATCCGGCTAAAATCTGGCTGAAATCCGGGCGGATTATCCATCTTGATATCTGGCCGGATATTTTCAACGGGGCTCACATAAACCTTTTTGAAATTTTTCATGTAATATTCTACTTTCGCTCTTCTGGAATCTTTTTCTTCTTTTATGGAAACCTTACGGTAAGCTTTCTAGCAACATTTCAATGAAATTTTACAGGCAGGTTTTCCGAAACTTCAGTTTAGCTTTCTGTAATATATTTCCGAAATCTTACAGTAATACTTCCCTTAAACTTCCATGAAAATTTCTTGCAAGTATTAGTGCAATGTTCCATGGAAGCTTGCTGAAATATATTCTGCAAGCTTCCTGTAAGCTTTCAAATGAATGTTACACTTGAATATTTTAACTAGCTTACCGTAGCCTTTCTCGGAATATTCCATGAAATATTTCTGTATCCATCTTGCAATATTTCACGGAAGCTTACATGAACCTTTCTGAAAGATTTCATGTAATATTCCTCATTCGAACTATTTGAATCTTGCTTGTTCTGTTTCCTTAAACTTACGGAAAGCTTTCTTTAAACATTCCAATGTAAGCTTATTGAAAGTTTCATTTAACTTACAGGTCTCTTACGGGAACCCTACACTCTAATATTTTTTAAAAGTGTTACAGGAAAACTTTCATGCAATGTGGGTAAGGACATTTCACCTAAAAACATTTCTCCAATGCAATACTTCTCCAATTGACAGTCCCAGAGTTCTATAGCACCGGAGGGTGATTTGGGGTAATTAAGTTATTCTTGAATATATATGTTGCATTTTAATGTTGGAAAAATGTCTTTTAGATAAAGTATCTTTAAATTAACTGTCTTTTAGAGAAGTGTCTTTAGGTGAAATGACGTAAACTCCCTGCAAAATCTGTTGCGTTATCTTTTCACAAGCTTTCCGTTGAATATAAAAGTAAAACCTTTCCTTAATGCTGCAGTAATGTTCATGACAATGTATCAACAAATATACTTTTTTATATCTTTAAGGATTTGCAATAATCTAATGCTAATCTTAATTGAAAGATTCATGAAATTTGTAACGAAAGTGCGCCTGATTGATTAAAATAATCTTGTAAGAAACTTCGAGTGAATAACGCAACTTAAGATTAAAGATAGACTGCATAGGAATCTTCGTATTAGGTTTTTATTCAAACTTTCATAAATATTGTACGTAATTTTTCTGCAATCTTTCATAAATGCTTCTTTTAAAGTATAGATGAACATTTATTGGAAGATTACTGTAATCTGTTGCGTTATATTTTCGCAAGGTTTTCGTGGAATATAGAAGTAAAAGCTTCCAGTAATCCTGTAAGTCACAAAAGAAATAATTAAAGCTTGATTTGTCTAGTTTTATTTACTGTTTTTGGTATTTTATCCACGATGATTTCAAGCTGAATTATTTACGTTGAAAGATACTATATTTTTAATTTTTATAAAAGTACACTAATGACTTCTATTACTTATCTATTTTTAACGTGCTTTGATTTACAATTCTATTTAATTCCATCATTCGATATCCAGAAACTTCCTAAAGTTTGAGCCGAATTCGTAATCTGAAGATCTTAGATTCTTGTAGTTAATGCACGAAGCAAACTGATTCGCACACTTGAAATGCGAGTATCAGATGTTTCGTGCACTGACAACAGGGAGAAAAATTCGAGTTTTGCGCACTCAGTTTTAAAATAGTAGTTGTCAACATTAGGGTGAAAAAAGTAATTGTCGTCCGAGTGAGATGTCGTCCCATGAGATATATCACGAATATTGTTTTGCTGAGCGACAAACGAAAAGACTACTTTTGCGCACGAAGTGTCGAAATAGTACATTCTGACATTACTACGAAAATCACTTCTTTAACATCAATATCGAAATATACTATATATGCGCAAAACTCGATTTCTTAAACTTGCTTTATGTGTGCGAAAATACTTTGAGCGTACCTGAAACATTTTCAGGACGCGTAAAACACGAGATATATCTATTTACATACGTTGAAAAAATACTATAGGCAAAGCGTATGTGAGAAAAGTCTGCTTGACGCATTCATTACGTAATTTATAACTTGCTGATTTATTCAAAACAATTAATTATACAATTAACGATCTTGTTTTAGAAGGTGCATTAAGTATAGAAGTTTGGGGCCACAGGAGCGCTGGTTTTTCTAGAAGTAAGCCTGGTTGGGAAGTGGAACAGAAGCAATTGGCTAAAGCACGATCACTTGCTGATCGTTGGTCCGAGTTAACAAGAAAGATTGAACTTTGGGTCGAAATACAAGAACTCAATGAACAAGGAGAATATTCACCAGTAGAAGTTGTGATTAAACCCGATATTTTAACTGGTTAGTCATACAGTTATACAATATATTTTTATAAAATCAAACTAATTTATATTAATTTTAAAATTTTAACCTGCAATAAAAGGCACTATTACTTTTCATTATTCTTAATATTAAAAAAGTATCGTGTAGAAATAAACTTGCTGGCCTTTCCCGCCTAACACTTTTTATTAGCTAATTAAGAGGACGTACCGGTATCACCGGTATGGTGATATTTCAACACAATCTTAAAAAAATCGTAGCTAAAAAAATCGCTCATCCAAAAACACGATTTCGTACGCTCTTCTCGAAAATGCGTACAGATGTTTATTATTTTAAGATACCCGTGATTCCGATTCTCAATATGGTCAAAACGATCCCATACTTTTTTTCCATTCTGAACTTGCAAAAAACGGTAAAATAAGATATAAGAATAAGAAAATAAAATAGGTAATTAGATAATTTAATTGTGAATTTAATAACTTATATAAATTACTACAAAATTATAATTGTAATTACAGAAAGAAACCCACAAGGGTAGGAATAATGAGGGGTATAAATAAAGGGTCTAGCCGGGTAAGGGGTCAAAAATACCCAAGCGTGGATTTTTATTTGCAATTGATCATTCGAAAGAACACTATTAAATACTCCTCCAGAAAAATTTCAGCCATTTATATAGACTGATACGCCTGTAACAAGCTAATACGTATTTTTTCTGCAACAATTCGTAACGTAAAAATCTGAAAAAATTCATACAGGTGTCTCTTTTTGTAGTAAATAACTATGATTCTTTTTAGATTTTTTGAGAGAAAATTGGACTCAAAAAAAATTTTTTTAATTTTTAACCCTTTTTTAGACTAGCAAGAAAATTTTTGACTAGCTTTTAAATATACTATTTTCATGTATTTTTTCCCGTTCTATCGATTGGTGTAACATAAAATATGCTATTTATTGGGGAGAACAGCTAAAAATGCAAAAAACATCATGTTTTAATACATTTTTCTTGATTTTCTCGATCGGCAGACGTCAAAGGTTCAGTTACCTCAAATATCGACTTATCGACCGCAAAAACCCCTTAATCCATATAGAGAAAAGTGAAAAATCCGTTTTTTGTTGGTTTCGCTAAAAAATATACGTGCTGTAGTGAAAAGTTAAAGAAATCTTATTTTCCACATTTTTTCTAGGATTTTCCCACTTTAAGGAAGTTCAGTACTTTATTGTCATCATAAATCGACGCAGGAATCCCAAGAACCCTCTAATCTATGTAGACAAGAGTGAACATTTTTTTTTATTGAATTTTTGACAAAAAAGGTAGATTTAATTGAAAAATGCGAAAAAGTTCAACTTTTCGACGATCTTGTTAGTTATAATTATTTTTCAAGTCATTGATTATGAAAATCAATCCTCAATCTTTAAGTTATTCCTAACGAAGAAAAAACCCACTTTTTATAAAATAATAATCACCTTAGCAACAAACAACGAATAGCATTTTTTCTCAAGTACGTTTTAAGACTATTCATGTACGTATTTGAATAAATATGTTTAACGGTTACTTCAAACACTTGACAAACTTTCCAGGTATTGATGTCTGTTATTTCCAGGACTCAATAAAAATAAAATAAATATTTTATGAAAAGTTATGTAAATTAATGTTATTTTTAGAAATAACGCTAATTTTCATACAAAACTTGTAAATATTTGTCTGTAGAATTGAAACTTTTTCATTTGAAGACATAATGGTGTTAATTATACTACATTTTAATATTATGTAAGTACTAGAGGCACTTTAGAGGTTCAGAAATGGAATTTGATTGAAACGAGAGGTCAAATTCAAGATTATTGAGATGCAGTCGAGAACCAAAGCGAAGAGGATATATCTCAGGATCAAGACAGCGTTAGGTCCTGTGGCTGCACATATTATCTCTATATGTGCCATTGATACGTCTCTATAAATTTTAGGTGAATTCATGACCCGAATTTCATGTGTTCTCCTTGTTAGTAATAAGCGATTTTAACAGAGATCTATTAGAATGTAATAATCTTAGCCAAGAGTTCCTATGTAACCTATGTGAGACAGGTTATAGGCCTAGTTTTGTAGGCATTATAAAGCTGCAAACGGATATATGTAAAGGATCCTGCATCGATAATATATTCATAAAAACAAATAGCCAATAAACCAATAAACTCAAACATTTTTTAACTGATCATTATCCTATTTTTATTGCTATTAATACTATGAAACCGGTAAACAATGAACCAATAAATTTTGTTAATTATAAAAAATTGTTACACATTGCTAATACCAAACATTGAAATGAATGTTTTACACTGCAAGATCCTAATTTAGCGACGGATACATTGTTGTTTGGAATTAAGCAATGCACAGAGTCTGCTAAAATGAAAAAGAGTAAAAACAAACAAAAAAGTAGGAAAAATTGAATTACAGATGCTATAATAAAATCATGCGAAACTAAAGAATTTATGGCAAAAGGATGTTAGAAATGATCGATTTCGATTACAGTATAAAAACTACTCTAAAATATTAGATAAGGTAATTAAAGATGCTAAAATCAAATATGATAAAAGTCTAATCCAATCTAATACTAATAACCTTAAAAAACTATGGGAAATTGTTAATACAAAAGTCGGAAAGAAAACTAAAGCTAATGAAACTATTAGCTATATAAGAATTGTTAATAAAATCACGGATAAGACTGAAACAGAGTTTCACAAATTCCATGTACCCACTTAAACATCAAGCTAAACACCTTGACATTATTGTGGTTGACGACATAGTATTTACTTCATCATGTAAATGCGACTCTAACAAGCAACATGATAGAATGTTCCCTCATTACAGGGTTACATGTGCAGTAGGTCTAACTTGTCCTGCCAGGCTTAATAAAATTGAAAGAATCATATTTGCAAGAGACAGAAACGCATCCACAGAAAAATGCACAACAGCTAGAGCCACGTTAGTAAGATATTGGTGACAGATGAAGATTTCAAGATTTCAAGATCCTAGTAATTTAATAAGACTCATAGTAGTAAGATAATGGTGAATGAAGAACTTTTTGTGTAATATTGTTCTGTCGACTTGACCTTGTAGCCTTCAGCTACTTGTGTTTCTCAAAGTGGCAGAACCAAGGAACATTATATATATTAGTTTTAAGTTTTAGTTATTAAGAGTGCCAGACTAGCGAACAGGAGATCTCTCCTCTGCTAGATTACTTACTTTTATTTTGTAATGTAATGTATTTATGTATAATCATACTATGTATCTATTGTACAAATACTCTGGTTTTGAATAAATAAATAAATAAATAAATAGCTAAAAACATGAATGAGTATTTTTGTGAAATAGGTCGAAAGTTGAGTGAAAAGATTGATAAACCTGCAAATGCTGAGATTAAAATGTCGGAATGAATGTAAATTCCATTTTCTTAAAGCCTACAAGTACAATTGAGGTAACAAGTTTAATCAATAATTTAAAATTAAAAAACGGAGGTGTTAACAAAATTAATGCGAAAATCTTAAAAATATTATGTCACCATATTGATGAATCTCTAGCGTATATTTTTAATTTATGTATTCAAAAAGCCATCTGGCCTGATGCATTGAAAAAGGCGGATGTCGTACCGTTACATAAATCAGGAGAAAATCATAACATATCAAATTATAGACCTATCTCGCTAATATCTAATATTGCAAAAATCTTTCAAAGAATTATATATAATAGAATATATGATTTTGTAAATAGTAATGATCTAATATCCGAACACCAATTTGGATTTAGGAAGAATATAGGTACTAAGAATGCTTTGAATTATATAACAAATGCTTTGTACAATAACTTGGATAAGAATAAGCCAATACTAATAGCTTTTCTAGACTTAGCAAAGGCATTCGACACAGTAGACCATAAAATTTTACTAGACAAACTACATTGTATTGGAATTAGAGAACAGGCCCTGTATTTGCTCTGAAGTTACCTTAATGACATATATCAAGCAGTTATAGTAGATGGTAATCAAAGTGATTATATGTTAATAAATACAGGTGTTCCACAAGGTACGATCCTAGGACGTCTACTTTTTATTTTGTATATTAATGATATGTTGAAAGAAATCTCCGTTGATAAAATACTGTCATATGCAGATGACACTGCAATAATTGCTACTGGTGATACTTGGAGCAATGCTCAAATAAAAATTAATAAATATTGAAACATTATTAATAAATGGTTAGCTTTAAATAGATTATCCTTAAATATTGGAAATAATGTTTATATGACTTTTGGCAATTATAGAAATAGTGTCCCAGATCAACTAGATATAAAAATTAATGATAAAAATATAACAAGAGTTGATTATTACAAATATTTGGGGTTAGTTTTTGACTATAACTTGAGATGGAACAAACACATCAAGTATATAGTAACTAAAACTAATTATTTAGTATATATTTTCTATAAAATTACTAATTCAATGTCAACAGATACTTTGCGAATTATTTATTATGCTTTTATCCATAGTCTGATAAGTTATGGAATGTTGGCTTGGGGAGGAACGTATCAAAATAGTCGAGCCTTAGTACAAAATCTACAGAGGAAAATATTAAAAATCATCAATAAAAATAATTTTGTCATACACGATAATCCCCTGAATGTAGAACAATTATATACATTCGAATCCTTAAAATACCATTTTTCTGATTTAAGAATGCAATACATTAATTCAACTAGTGTTACTAGGAAAAAAATCTCATAGTACCAAAAAATAGTAAAAGAATAAGTGATAAAATTGTATTAAGATAGCTACTTTAACTTTTAACAATTTGCCAAATGAATTAAAAGTATTGAATTTAGACAAAATCTCACATAAAAAACGTCTAAAGAATTGGATTATGTTTAACGTTTAATTTATGTTAAAAGATATATGATGTAAAACTAAGGTTGGTATTGAAGCTCACAGATAACTATTTTATCTCTGCAGGATCTTTGCAGATAATTTCTGTAAATTTCTTTCTGGTTAATAAATAAAAAAAAAATATATTTTACTATGTTATATAGTTGTGAGCATTATGCTTGTGGTTCAGCCCCCCGTCCCCCCTCCTGTCCCTCCTCTGGTTCCCTCATGACTCCCCCTCATTCCCCCCTCATACCCCCCTCCTTCTCATTTCCTAGCAATCCTAAACGTCACGTAAGATCTGTACAACGTTAAATCTTTACCCCCTCTTACCTATAATTTTTTTATCTTTTCCACACCACCTATGAAGTAGACAAATAGGTGCGTTTTTTGAAGAGGTATCCACTCCATCGCTAACCTTAGAATTACTTTTGTAAATTCAAAAGTTAGTGAAAGAAGGCCTAATCCTCTGCTAAAAAAACTTTGTAAATTTGTATAAATCCAGTGTATATTAAAGTGTACTGCAAACATTAATTTTAATAATCGAAAGGTTCTTGTAATCTACTTTGAAGGTCACTGATAGTAGACCTATGTGAAAGGTCGCTGTAGAAAGACCTGTGCTGAAAGTCGCTGATAGCTAGCATACCTTTGTGAAAGCTCTCTGATGGTAGACCTGTGTTGAAGGTTGGTGATAGCAGACCTATGTGGAAGGTCTCTGACGACAAATCTGTGTTGAAGATCCCTGATAACCATCAGACCTATGTGAAAGTTTTCTGATGGCAGATCTGTGTTGAAGGTCGCTGACAGTAGACCTGTGTGAAAGAGCTCTGATGGCAAACCTGTGTTGAAGGTTGCTGATAGCAGACTTATGTGAAAAGTCTTTGATGGCAGACCTGTGTTGAAAGTCGCCGAGAACTAGTAGCCTTGTGTTGAAGATCGCTGATTGAAAATCAAAGTTAGTGAAAGAGGGGATACCTCTTCAAAAAAACGCGCCTATTTATGTACCTCTTGGGTGGCGTGGAAAAGATAGAAACTACATTATTTTAATATAATACTAGCTGTTTTACCTTCCTCGCTAACGCTTGGTCGGTTATAGGAATATTTTAGAAAATAATTAGACATGTTTTAGTATTCAGATATTTTTATAATATTTTTTTGCAAATTCTTGAAAAAGTATCATATAAATTATAACTAATCAATTGTTAATAAATAAATTGTAAATTAAAATTATATGGAATGGTTTTATATTTGATTGATTAAATTATTAAAAAATGGCTTTATTTATTTACAAATTGTAAATTTATAATTTGTAAATTGATAGAAGGTAATAAATGTAATAAAATATGTAATTCATTGAAGTTAATAGATACAGGGATACAAGTCTTGTTCTATTCCTCATTATCTTTCGATTCCTAAATTTTCCATTGTTTTTGTGAAAAAAGCTTAAAGCCCAGCACGAAATGCAATAAATATTAAAGGCTTAT